>JAJAQF010000238.1:0-43375 GCA_020510985.1 Pholidichthys leucotaenia
CCACAAAAGAGACTATTGAACTTCCAGTAGGAGACCCAGAGGTGAGGAAAGTGCAGACTCTAAGCACACAAACTGTTGAACATCCAAGTCTTAGTGACCGCGTCACAAAGT
Source organism: Pholidichthys leucotaenia (assembly GCA_020510985.1). Taxonomy (NCBI): domain Eukaryota; kingdom Metazoa; phylum Chordata; class Actinopteri; order Cichliformes; family Pholidichthyidae; genus Pholidichthys; species Pholidichthys leucotaenia. The sequence goes on from JAJAQF010000238.1 coordinate 112, forward strand.
TCTCATCCTGGTCCCGTGCAGTCAGCGCAGTAGCACGTCTTAGACATTATCTGCTCAAAAACAAATCAAAGACACTTACTACTGTAACTGAAGGACAAAATGCAGAGAAACAATGTGATTTTGTCCTAAACACACCTCATGCTACTCACACAGGTGGAGTATGGGAACGGCAAATACGGACTGTGAGAAGCGTTCTTAATGCAACATTGGCTCTCACACCAGGTTGACTCACTGATTCTTCACTCAGAACCTTTTTCTATGTAGCAGCTGCAATAGTAAACAGCCGCCCCTTAACAACAGACAATCTCAATTATCCAAACAGTTTGGAGCCACTAACTCCAAATCATCTTGTCACAATGAAAACCTCAACTACTCTGGCTCCCCCCGGACAGTTCGTTAAGGAAGACTTATATGCACAAAAATGATGGCGTCAAGTACAGTACTTACTCGAACAGTTTTGGAGCAGATGGAAAAAGGAGTGCCTTCAAAACATCATGGTCAGATGACCATGTTGTATGACCATGACCATGTTGCATGTTCCTTTTTGACACGCCAAAAAGGAACATGCAAACAGGAGACATAGTAATGGACAAAGATGAAACGCAACCACGATCTCAATGGAAACTTGGACGAATAATTGGACACTGCAAAAGACACAGATGGACTTGTCAGAAAGGTCAAAATCACTTTTGCAGACAGAAATCTTACCAAAAAGGGTCAGCGTGTGAATAAAATGTCTATAGTAGAACGCCCAGTTCATAAGTTAGTTCTGCTATTAGAAGATTAGGAAAAGTAAATGTCGAATGCTAAAGGGTGTTTTGAAATGTTGAAAGTTGCAGTTATAACATGTTTACAAAGTTATTGTTTTTGTTAAGTAATTTGAAGAAATTATTTGTGTTTTATATATGTGACAGCAAATAATTTGGTGGGAGTGTAAAGGTAGACAAAGTAAGGTTAGCTCTATTTACATGTATAGTAATTACGGTGCAAGGATATGCTTTTATTTTAGTAACTTCCTCGTGAGCGGAAGTAAGGTAACGGAAATCAATTTGACGGACAAAGGAAAGACTCAGAAAAGCGAGAAAAGGTTAAGGGAAAAACGAAGACTACAGAAAAGGATAAAAACGGCAAGAATTTTAGCTTCAACCGATAAGGGAACAAGGTTAGTGATTGTACAGAAAATGTTTATTGTAAAGTTGTAAATTAATTATGCTAACAGAAAAGGTTACTAATATGTGAGCTATGTAACGGTTGAAACAGTTATATGGTAATTACCTCTGCCAGGCCGCAGGAGGTTATGTTTTTGCCGGGGTTTGTTTGTCTGTCTGTCTGTTGGTTAGCAAGATAACTCAAAAAGTTTTGGACGGATTTCGATGAAACTTTCAGGCGTTGTTGCAAATGGTACAAGGAAGAACTGATTAAATTTTGGGGATGATCCGGATCACCGTCTGGATACAGGAATTTTTTAAAGGATTATTACCTCCGCCAGGCCGAAAAGGCCAGGAGGAGGTTATGTTTTTGCCGGGGTTTGTCTGTCTGTCTGTCTGTTTGTTTGTCTGTCTGTTGGTTAGCAAGATAACTCAAAAACTTTTGGACGGATTTCGATGAAACTTTCAGGCTTTGTTGGAAATGATACAAGGAAGAACTGATTAAATTTTGGGGATGATCCGCATCACCGTCTGGATACAGGAATTTTTTAAAGCATTTTTTAACACTGTGACATACGGCCATTTTCAACATGTGCGCAGGCGCAATGGAGGGCACTGGTCGTCATGTCTCACCAACACAAACTCCGCATTCTTCAACGTTTTACGCACAAAAGCACGCGGAAAACACTGGTGGCCTGGGCCCGCCAGCGTGCCTGTGTTTGCGCGCAGCTGCAAAACCTGACACGGGCAGCTGTCCGCCGCCGGATTATTTGGCAGAAATTCCCCGACCAGCCATAGGCGCTGCACATTTGGCAGAAATTCACCGGCCAGCAATAGGCGCTGCGCAAAAACAAGCTCTCTGCCGGGGAAGCTTCTAAATTCTCTTTTGCCGCGGAGCGCAACCCCAATAATATAATATAAAACCCACGGCAACCTGTCTACCCAATCTGCATCCGTCAGTGGAGGAGATGGACACAACAGCAACACTTCAGTTTATTACCTCCGCCAAGGACGCAATGCTTTTACTACTGAACCACTAATCCTATCACTATCAGATTGATTGTCATTGATTAATTGTCTATGTTTACTGCACTGTCCCTGTCAAATAAACAAATAATCGTTGTCAATCCAATTGCTAGTCATATGTTTTCATGCTCAAGGAATCTGAAAACGTACACACAAACACTGTATGGGGGGAACTGTGGCGCTTGGCAGAGGTCTGCGCTCTCCGAGTGCTTTTCTAGTTTAACATTGTGACATAGGGCCATTTTCAACACACAGGATGCGGAGAATCACCGTGCTGCAGCGACACAAGAAATGCAGCGACTCAGGCGCTATTTTTTTTTTTGATTGATTTTTTTTTCTTATTACCTCTGCCAGGAGGTTAGGTTTTTTTGTTTTTTTTAAAGAAGATCTGCTTGATATTGCCAGTCATGCCTCGTTCAAAGTCTAAAAGTTTGTAACACAGAAGGCAACAGATTGTAAATCCAATTGCTAGTCATATGTTTTCATGGTCAAGGAATCTGAAAACGTACACACAAACACTGTATGGGGGGAACTGTGGCGCTTGGCGGAGGTCTGCACTCTCCGAGTGCTTTTCTAGTTACCTCCGCCAGGCCGAAAAGGCCAGGAGGAGGTTATGTTTTTGCCAGGGTTTGTGTGTTTGTCTGTTTGTCTGTCTGTCTGTCTGTTTGTCTGTTGGTTAGCAAGATAACTCAAAAAGTCTTGGACGGATTTGCATGAAACTTTCAGGCGTTGTTGGAAATGTTACAAGGAAGAACTGATTAAATTTTGGGGGTGATCCGGTTCACCGTCTGGATACAGGAATTTTTTTAAAGCATTTTTCAACACTGTGACATAGGGCCATTTTCAACATGTGCGCAGGCGCAATGGAGGGCGCTGGTCGTCATGTCTGCAACACAAACTCTGCGTTCTTCAACGTTTTAGGCACAAAAGCACGCGGAAAACACTGCTGGCCTGGGCCCGCCAGCGTGCTTGTGTTTGCGCGCAACTGCAAAACCTCACACGGGCAGTTGTCCGCTGACGGATTCTTTGGCAGAAATTCCCCGGCCAGCCATAGGCGCTGCGCATTTGCCAGAAATTCCCCGGCCAGCCATAGGCGCTGCGCATTTGGCAGAAATTCCCCGGCCAGCCATAGGAGCTGCGCATTTGGCAGAAATTCCCCGGCCAGCCATACGCGCTGCGCAATAACGAGCTCTCTGCCGGCGAAGCTTCTAAATTCTCGTTTGCCGCGGAGCGAAACCCCAAAATAATATAATATAAAACCCACGGCAACCTGTCTACCCAATTTGCATCCGTCAGTGGAGGAGATGGACACAACAGCAACACTTCAGTTTATTACCTCCGCCAAGGACGCAATGCTTTTACTACTGAACCACTAATCCTATCACTATCAGATTGATTGTCATTGATTAATTGTGTGTTTATTGCACTGTCCCTGTCAAATAAACAAATAATCATTGTGAATCCAATTGCTAGTCATATGTTTACATGCTCAAGGAATCTGAAAACGTACACACAAACACTGTATGGGGGGAATTGTGGCGCTTGGCGGAGGTCTGCGCTCTCCGAGTGCTTTTCTAGTTATTGTCTGTTTTGTTCCTGCCATAGCTCTTACGTTGGTTGATGACACGGAAGGCAATAAAGTCATTGAACCATCAGTTCTGGCCTTCTCAACACTGACTGGATGCTACAGTAAGAGCTTGACCGCCGCCTCATGCTGCACAACGTGGTCTCAAGGTACCCGTGGTAATACCCGCGACGTCCAGCAGATGGCAGAGGTTGGTCAGAAATAAAACGGTTCAGAGAAAGGAGCTCAAAATGGAAGGTTTACAAGCTGCATCAGTAAGTCAAATGGACATAAATGAACAACGAGTAAAAGGAATGGAAGATCTTCCAAGACGTTCTGAAAGAGCTAAAATACTCTTTATGAACAATGGAAAATGCAGGTACGTGAAACAAGAGAAAAGTTAAAGTCCGATATCACTGAAAGGGAGATGGCAGAACTTGCAGACATGTTAGAACTAAAAAGAGATGATGTCCTAAAGCTGTTCTCAGAAATAAGAAATCAAATGGCACCTTCAGCTGATATAAGGAGAAAGGAACGGATTGGGATTACCCACTACCTGAACTTCTTAGGCCACGGTGGGAGTCCTGGAAAGGAGATCTACACAATCTAAAAAAACTGCAAATAAACAGATGTTATGTTCCTGCAGATTTTGGAGATGTAATGAAAAGAGAAATACATCACTTTTCCGATGCAAGCACCACGGGATATGGACAATGTTCTTATCTCAGACTCATAAACAAAAACAAAGACGTTCACTGTACCTTCATCATGGGCAAAGCACGTGCCTCTCCCACAAAGGTCACCACAATCCCAAGGTTAGAACTTACCGCAGCCGCAGTGTCAGTCGCTGTGAGCAACATACTAAAAGAGGAACTGCTCTATAACAATGTCGAGGAGTTCTTTTGGACAGATTCAAAGGTCACTCTAGGATACATAAATAACAAAGCGAGACACTTTCACACGTTTGTTGCTAATAGAGTGCAGAAGTGACAGGCGCCTCATGGCTGCCACGTCATTGAAAATGTCACCTGACGTTCTCAGTGTCAAGTCAAATCCCTCGTATATTTACCAGTTATTTACTTGTGAATGTACTTGGCAATAAATCTATTTCTGATTCTGAGAAAATCCGCAACAGTACCACTCCACAACAGTGGTTTTATGTGCCTACCAGCGAAAACCCTGCAGACATGGCATCCAGGGGTACATCAGTAAATGAACTGCTTTCATCTAACTGGCTCACAGGACCTCAGTTCCTGTGGGAAAAGGAGATACGGGTTCCCACAAAAGAGACTATTGAACTTCCAGTAGGAGACCCAGAGGTGAGGAAAGTGCAGACTCTAAGCACACAAACTGTTGAACATCCAAGTCTTAGTGACCGCGTCACAAAGTTCTCATCCTGGTCCCATGCAGTCAGCGCAGTAGCACGTCTTAGACGTTATCTGCTCAAAAACAAATCAAAGACACTTACTACTGTAACTGAAAGACAAAATGCAGAGAAACAATGTGATTTTGTCCTAAACACACCTCATGCTAGTCACGCAGGTGGAGTATGGGAACGGCAAATACGGACTGTGAGAAGCGTTCTTAATGCAACATTGGCTCTCACACCAGGTCGGCTCACTGATTCTTCACTCAGAACCTTCTTCTATGAAGCAGCTGCAATAGTAAACAGCTGCCACTTAACAACAGACAATCTCAATAATCCAAACAGTTTGGAGCCACTAACTCCAAATCATCTTGTCACAATGAAAACCTCAACTGCTCTGCCTCCCCCCGGACAGTTCGTTAAGGAAGACTTGTATGCACAAAAACGATGGCGTCAAGTACAGTACTTACTCGAACAGTTTTGGAGCAGATGGAAAAAGGAGTACCTTCAAAACATGATGGTCAGACAAAGATGGGACACGCCAAAAAGGAACATGCCAACAGGAGACATAGTAATGGACAAAGATGAAACGCAACCACGATCTCAATGGAAACTTGGACGAATCTTGGACACTGCAAAAGACACAGATGGACTTGTCAGAAAGGTCAAAATCGCTTTTGCAGACAGAAATCTTACCAAAAAGGGTCAGCGTGTGAATAAAATGTCTATAGTAGAACGCCCAGTTCATAAGTTAGTTCTGCTATTAGAAGATTAGGAAAAGTAAATGTCGAATGCTAAAGGGTGTTTTGAAATGTTGAAAGTTGCAGTTATAACATGTTTACAAAGTTATTGTTTTTGTTAAGTAATTTGAAGAAATTATTTGTGTTTTATATGTGTGACAGCAAATAATTTGGTAGGAGTGTAAAGGTAGACAAAGTAAGGTTAGCTCTATTTACATGTATAGTAATTACGGTGCAAGGATATGCTTTTATTTTGGTAACTTCCTCGTGAGCGGAAGTAAGGTAACGGAAATCAATTTGACAGACAAAGGAAAGACTCAAAGAAAAGCGAGAAAAGGTTAAGGGAAAAACGAAGAAAAGACTACAGAAAAGGATAAAAACGGCAAGGATTTTAGCTTCAGTCGATAAGGGAACAAGGTTAGTGATTGTACAGAAAATGTTTATTGTAAAGTTGTAAATTAATTATGCTAACAGAAAAAGTTACTAATATATGAGCTATGTAACGGTTGACACAGTTATATGGTAATTATTGTCTATTTTGTTCTTGCCATAGCTCTTACGTTGGTTGATGACACGGAAGATAATAAAGTCATTTAATCATCAGTTCTGGCCTTCTCAACATTGACTGGATGTTACAACACCCCTTTCTGGCCAGCCTGTCTCCTCCTCTCCAAACTGGCTTCTTCTCTCTGGGCCAAACCCCGCTGTCGACCCGCAGGGAAACCCAATCCGGTCTCCCTTGCCCACCACGTCGTCTTCGAACCCTCATTCTGCGTCGCGCCGTCCCGCCGATGCGGTCCAAGCTCTCGCTGTGATGATGGCGTTTGGCGCTCAGCAAAACCACGCTAAAAGGTGCTTTTGCACTAGGGTCAGTTTGGCACGGTTTGGTACAGGACGGGACAGTACAGTTCCGCGCGCTTTGTTTTTCCACTGCACTAGGTCCCATTTGAAGTGGGTGGGAAATAGTTACAGGGAGGCGGCGCAACCCTCTCCCTCCCACTACGTAAAACAAGCATAACTGGCGTAAATCAAGCGTAATGTTACGCAGAACACAAGTTGGCAGGATACGAGGCGTCTGCGTCCTCTGGCTGTTTTTGCAAGAATAAAGGCAAAAATGGAGAACAGAAGGCAAACCCGCAATACAACACACTCTGGAAAGGTACTGGAGCATTTAGAAAACCGTAGAGCAGTATAAAGGAGAAGACACGAGGATACGAACTACATTACGTATGACGGTAAGCTAATGATTGCTAATGCTACTTTGCTTTTAAGTCTGCTGTACAACATTGTAATGTCGGCAAGTTATCGATATTAGGTACTAAAATATCTATTCTCTATGTGTGTGTGTGTTTCAGATGGCTCTCTTGTGGCAAAAATATCGCTTCAAATGGTCGGCGTTAACATTCAACACAGTGATGTGACCCCAACTTCACGAACGTGAACTGGCTATAATGTCTGTAGAAATGTTTAGCTTCCTGTACAATAAACTGCTCTGATCTGTGTCAAAATCATGGAGAAACTGTTGAGACGTCATGGGATTTATCTGCTCCAGCCAGTGGTGTCGTGGCAAAACATGGATCAGGTGCCATATAGTAGCATATGAGCTGTTAAATATATATTTCAACAGGTAAACAGTACTTTGTTAGGCATAAGATATATTTAAGATAAGATAAGCCTTTATTAGTCCCACAATGGGGAAATTCCAGGATTGCAACAGCACAGGGATAGCAACACTCAGAGCAACAATCAGAAGGCAAGAAAAAACAAGAACAGCTAGTATACATATGTACATATTACTATAAATATACGTATATATATATATATATATATATAGACACAGTGCGGAGCATTGTGGTTGGTGAATGTGCAGCAGAAAGTCTAAGCTCTCTCTCCGCGGATGCGGCGGGCCAGCTGGATGTCTTTGGGCATGATGGTCACCCTCTTGGCGTGGATGGCGCACAGGTTGGTGTCCTCGAAGAGACCCACCAGGTAGGCCTCGCTGGCCTCCTGCAGAGCCATGACGGCGGAGCTCTGGAAGCGCAGGTCGGTCTTGAAGTCCTGAGCGATCTCCCCTCACCAGGCGCTGGAAGGGCAGCTTACGGATGAGCAGCTCCGTGGATTTCTGGTAGCGACGGATCTCTCTCAGAGCCACGGTACCGGGCCTGTAACGGTGAGGCTTCTTCACTCCGCCGGTGGCCGGAGCGCTTTTCCGAGCAGCCTTGGTGGCTAGCTGCTTCCTGGGGGGCTTTTTCCTCCAGTAGATTTACGGGCGGTCTGCTTGGTTCTTGCCATCGCTCTTTATTATTCTGTCTTATATTTCTTGCACGCCGCCTAAACTCCAGCCCGGCACCCACGTCGTTTTCGCTTCAGTTCCCCGGTATGTCGAGTTTCTCCGTTAGCACCGGGTGGCGGTTGAGTGCTAGCTAGCTCTTCCCTGCTGTATCGTCTCCTGCTGTAAACAGAGGCTCCGTCCGCCGACTCGGGAGACCTTTGGGGCGATCTGTGTGTCCGTGATATATATATAGAGTGAAAGGTGTAGAAAGAAGAAGGAAGATAAAAAAAAAAAAGGCAGTTGCGAAAGGCAGCCAACTCGTGTGGCGCCGCCGGTTCCGGCGTAATTTAACAATTACGATGCATTTTAAGCCAAAACAAAGGGATCTAGGATTAAAAGTAATTAAAATAATGCAGTCACAAGGTTACATGGAGAAATATGTGGATTAACTGGAAATCTGTCGTATTGAGTATTGCTGACTACATGTAGATACTGTATAAATATATATTCTCTGCATCAACAGTGAACTATACATGTATTCATGTAGTATTGCCCTGGGAATTTTGACAGTAAACCTTTGTACTTTTGCAGATGTCTCTGTTTTGTTTTACAGTCTTCAGCAAATAATTGTTTTGGTTACTTTTCTTAAAAATGAGCCATTATTTTCAAAGTCACTGTTAAATGGTTTGTACTGTTGACTCTTTTCCCACCGGTTTCTTAACAGCCAAAATAGAAAATCATGATGCAAACACATAAATCACTAAATTGTTTATTCCAATCAGCAGCAAATTACAGATTATTTAGAATGTGCAAAATTCAAATTGTAAAAAAAAAAGAAGAAAGAAACTGGAATGGACCACACACGCCAGCCACACTGCCTCACTGAGAAGCACCTGGTCAGCCCCTCGTACTGGTCCTGGTTCAGCAGATCTTCAGCCTGCATCTCTGTAAATAGTGAGGCAAGGTCCGGTTTGGGTGGATCGTTTTCCCCTTGCCTAAATGAAAGACAGAAATGGGTGGTGGATAAGTAAAGCAAGTTTAAAACATATTTGAGAAATGAATGAATGAATCTTTATTTCAGATAGATTAGATTAAAAGAAAGGAGCAGAATAATAGAACAAAGGGGGGAAAAAAATCCAATAAGGTCAAATTAAACAGCAACTCCTCGGATTATACAATTCAACATAACTTATCCGAAATGGGTGATGGCTGAAGTTGCAGCTTATATTGCCCACGCATGTTCCAGCTAAGAATTCAAAAATAAAATAAGAGTGATTACAAATCAGAACAAAGCCAAGACAAAACGTGACAAAATCTAAGCAACAGCACAACACAGACTGGATATGATAATCCTTATGTGATTTTATATGTCATCTTGTATATATGTTTGGAGTATTTCTTCCTTTAGTTTTTGTTTAAATTGCCCAAGCGTTGTGCATGATTTTAATTCAGGTCCAAAAGCGTTCCACAGTCAGCCTCCCTGCACTGAGACACAGTGTTGCTTGGTGGTAGTTCTCACTGAAGGTTTTTGAAATATACATGTTCCTCTGAAATGATATTGTTTCTCCCTTATTTGGAACAACTTTTGGATATTTGCGGGCAGTGATAGATTCTTAGCTTTAAACATTATTACTGCAGTTTTAAAGGCAACCAGATCTTTCAACTTGAGAGCTTTTAATTTAAGAAAAAGTGGGTTTGTTGGTTCCCTGTAAGCAGCTTTGTTTATTATTCTAATAGCTCTCTTCTGGAGCATAACGACTGGATATATGTTTTATATGTGTTTCCCCATACTTCAGTACAATATGTCATGTACGTATGGGTATTGGTATCCTCTCTGAAGAGCTGGAGCAGGTGGCTGGGGAGAGGGAAGTCTGGGCTTCTCTGCTTGAACTGCTGCCTCTGCGACCCGGACCTCCGGAAAAGCAGTAGAAGATGGATGGATGGATGTCATGTATAGGAGTATTAATGAATGATACAAAGTCTATAGTGTGGGTTGATTCAGCAAATATTTCACTCTGTGCAGTATTGCGATTGATTTGCATATTTTACCTTGAATATAATTAATATGCGACTTCCAACACAGTTTTTTATTGATTATTATGCCAAGGATTTTAATTTTGGATACCCTTTCAATCTCTACACCATTTATAATGAGTTTAGATACTGAGTTGTTGTGATGGTGTGAAATAACGTTATCAGTAAAAGTTTAGCCACCGCTGTGTCGCCCTGGTTTCAAGTGTTGATGGTGTTTTACGATAAGATAAGCCTTTATTAGTCCCACAATGGGGAAATTCCAGGATTGCAACAGCACAGGGATAGCAGCACTCAGAGCAACAATCAGAAGGCAAGAGAAAAACAAGAGCAGTGAGTATACATATACAGTATATATATATACGTATATATACATATATATATATATATATATATATATATATATATATATACACACAATGTGGAGCATTGTAGCTGGATGGAATAAATATATGAGTATATAAACACACAGTGCGGAGTATTGTAGCTAGATGGAATAAATATATGAATATATAAACACACAGTGCGGAGCATTGTAGCCAGATGGAATAAATATGTAGATATATAAACACACACAGTGCGCGGCTGCTTGTGCTTGTATTACTAAAATATAAAAGGAAGCACTACAATGGGTCTCAAATATTTGTAATGTGTTCTACTACTGGATGAGTTTAACCCCTTGACGCCTGTTGTCGCGAATTCGCATCAAACCGCTTCCGCTCCAAATGCAACCAAAATACCGTCTGTATTCTTCCACTTCCAGTTGGAGCACTTCCAACACATACCTGGGAACCTTTTGCAAGCATTAGTTTCTCGTAGGAACGGTCAGAGACGGAGCACCATCCATTTCCTGATTCTAGGGTTAGGGTTAGGGTTAGGGTTATAGTTTGGCAGTCATGAGAGTTGAAAATACTGAAAATAACTTTGTTGCATAAATAAAAGACTCTTCATACTTGAGATGGGAACAGGTGCTTTTTGACCATTTTTTTTTTACCATAGATGCCTGTTGTCGCTAATTTGCAGCATACCTAAAATTATATCTATTTTATGTGCTATAGTTAAATTAACTTTCTCAACTTAATTTAGCATCTACTTGAAACCAAAAACATAAGTGAATTTTTTTTTTTCATAATTGGAAATAAATTCAGGCGTTAAGGGGTTAAAGATGAAATACTATAGACTACACATATAAACTAAATTCTAATGGTGACTGAACAACTCCCATTCCCCAAGATGCAAGATACACTATTATGACTATAACTCGTAAAGGATCACAGAGGTGATCTGATAAAAATCAATAAACAAGCGGTTTACGGTGGCTATTATTGGATGTGCCATTCATTTTCAATTACTCTGTAATTAATATTCACACAAATAAATCTCAATTCAGTCCCTTTCATATTAAGTGGAAATTGTGCTACTTTAAATTTGGCACTTTACCTATACTTTAACTTAAAAAGCAAAAGATTTGATTGTAAATATGATGTGTTGTTTACCTGTCACAATACATTGCTGTCAAAACGTCGCCATTCTGAGCAGATCCTGTTTGGACTCTACAGTGAAGTACACACAAATTAAGTACATACACAGCACGAAAGTGCAACATGTAAAAAAAAAACAAAACAAAAAAAAACCAAAACACCTTTTTAACCAGGATTATAACTAGTTTATTTCATCAGATATTGTCAACACAAAAAAACAACATACAAGGACGGACGTAGCATTGAGCTAGGTCATCGTTTAAACACGATTAAGTTTTCGTATGTCCTAAGTGAACTTTCCACTCCTGGAAAAAATAACGTAAAACATGAATATCACATCACTCACCGTCCTGTATATCACAATATCACGGCTTCAACTGCTGAAGTTGGGTGCGTCACGGCCGTACATTCAATTCAATTCGGGTGGCTGGGTCTAATTCCCGGTGCGTCTCCGTCTATTTTCTAGTGCGTCTTCTTGTGCTCCCCACTGCAAGCTCAGTCTGCTTCCCTCTGCATTCTCTCATCAGCCGAAATGCACAGAAAACTCTGCGGGACCGCTGTGTTGATTTCTGCTGATTCTGTTAAGCCATTCTATTGTTGTTGTTTATAATATCACTTGTTCGTGGGCTCACGGACGAAAAATTGCAAATGGCAGCCAGCCAGCGATTCTGGAAAGTCAGCGTAACGCCCACTCTCATGACGCTACGCCCGGACCAATCAGTGGCCAGCAGTGGGTGACGTAACAGTGCCGGTACCCTTCGGACTAGCTCTGAAATGGTGCTGATAAAATTGGAACAGTTCCAAAATAACGGAACCGTAAGAACTTCGGGTTCCAAATGGAAAAGCGGACAAAGGGTGCTGAACCGTACCAAACCGTGCCAAACTGAACCTAGTGGAAAAGCACCTAAAGTGTCCCGCTCTGCTCTGTTATTTTCCAGCCTCGAACACTCCAAACTCACGTGGTCGCGCTCCGGAGACCGCCGAAACCCACTCGTTGGCACCGCTCGCTGCCGCCGTGTCCTGCGGCTGCCGCATCCAGCACTCTCAGTCCCAGTGCTCCTCTTCGCCGTCATCATGCCCGGCTCTCGTCGTTCACTTTCGGAGTCCGCACCATCACCATCGTCGGGCTCGCTCACCGACCTGGGCTCCTCACTGCTGCATCCATTGCTTTCGGCGTCAGTGCTCCGCTGTGCCATCATCATGTCCGGCTGCGGCTCTTCCCTGAAGTCCTCGGCCTGCACTGTCCCGCTCGCCCGCTGTACAGCTTCCAACAGTGGGGCTGACTTCTGCTGCGTCGCCTCTCCGTCCTGCTGCATCACCGCTCGGGGGTTCTCGACATCACCCTGTGGGTGGGCACGGCATCTCAGAGGGCCCGCCATTGTCTCCCATCAAGCCAAGGGAAACCCAGCAAGGCGACATACCCCTCGAATTCCCGTCTCCACTGTGCCCACGAAATCAGCGGCTCACCTGCGCCGTCTAGAAACGGCCACAGCCACTGCTCAAACCAGCACGCACCCATTGTGCTCCTCATAGCCAAATGTTATGTCTGTAAACGAAGGAGAGCGAGGCGAAGCTTCATGCAACAACTTCCTTCTTCTTTTAGATTTAATTGGCAACCACCGGCGGTGCATTACCACCACAACATTCCTACCAAAACTCCTCCCACTCGCTGACTTGCCCGAAAATCTTGCTTTATAAGGCGGTGCTTCAGAGATGGTAAAGACACTTTTTTAAAAACTTCTCTCTCGTGTCATTAATACCGCAGGACCACGACTCAATGGACACTGACAGAGGAAATGCCGCCGAAGCACAGCAGCCAACACTGCTCCGTGTGGCTTTCTGGCGGTATGAATTATGCCTCAACTATGACAACTTCCACGGGCTTGTCCTCTTCTTTTACTTTGGCAGAGGGATGCTGGCAAATCTCTACTGCAAGACAGCTTTCAGGATGGCTGTCAGGGAGCTTCTCCGATACAGAGAAGCGTAGCAGTGTGACCACCACCTCGTTCCTGCGCCGGCATGTCCGCTGTGCGTTCTTCCCTGAAATACCACACGCACGCGCCGAGCATCCCAGCGTAGCGGACATGCGGGACTGTGTGCGACAACGCGCATCTGAGGGAGCGACGCCGTGATGCCACCAACTCTAAAATATAACCCAACAGCCGGGTTTGTTACAAGATGTACATTTTTACAAGTAAAAATTATTACCTCTTGTAAATGGTCTTTAAATTATCTTTATAGTCCTCGTCATTTACTTTGGCGGAGAAACGCTAGTGAAGCTCTACTGCAGGACAGCTTTCAGGATGATTGTATCGGAGAAGCACCCTGACAGAGAAGCGTAGCAGTGTGATCATCACAGCAGTGGTCATCACTGCTGTGGGGCAGCAATGGCTCTGGAGGTAGAGCCGGTCGTCCAATAACTGCCGCATGGTTGGCAGTTCGAATCCCGCTGTCCCTGGATATCCTGCCGCTGTGTCCCAGGGCAAGACACTTCACCCCCAATTGCTCCTGATGGGTGTCGAAGTGCCATGTTAGGTAGCATGCTGCCATCAGTGTGTGAATGTGTGGATAGCAGGATCTGTAAAGTGCTTTGGTCATCAAGAGATGAGAATAGAAGCGCTATATAAGTGAATGACATTTACCATTTATTCGCCAGACGTTATAGTGTTTCAGAGGGGGTTAGAAATCACAGTAATCCAAGTCTACATAATAACAGAATAAAATCTAGCACACAATCTTGTGCATTTCCACATGTCCGCTACGATGGGATGCAATTCTCGGTAAGCGAGTAGAACTCGGCATAACAGGTGTCATCATAGCTGAGGTGTAGTTGAACCAATCTCAAAGCCACACAGAGCAGTGACACCTGCTGTGCAACGGTGACATTTCCTCCGTCTCTGTCCATAGTGTTAACTATATACTGTATAACTCCCCAAACAAATTCCTTCCAAAGCACAATGGAAAGAGAATCAAGAGACGAGAATAGAAGCGCTATGTAAGTGAAAGCCATTTACCATTTATTTGCCAGACATTACAGTGTTTCAAAGGGGGTTAGAAATCACAGCGATCCAAGTCTACATAATAACAGAATAAAATCTAGCACACAATCTTGTGCATTTCCGCAATTCTCGGTAAGCGAGTAGAACTCGACATAACAGGTGTCGTCATAGCTGAGGTGTAGTTGAACCAATCTCAAAGCCACACAGAGCAGTGACACCTGCTGTGCAACAGTGACATTTCCTCCGTCTCTGTCCATAGTGTTATCTTGTAGCACCTTGGGGGAGCCAGATTATCTAGCATCTCAGACAGGAGACAGTGGATAAGCATGGGAGAACAAAGAGTAGGAGGTTCCTGGTGAGATAGCAGGAAGGAGTCAAGGATGAAGGATGTTGAATGCAGTGTGATGCAAATGTCATGTTGTGTGTGATGTAAATGCCATGAAACTTAAGAGGAGAGTTTCTGCTTAAATGTTCAGTCTGTTCTTTGCTTGAGTGATGTGAGTGTGTAATAAATCGTCTGAAATGAATGTGCCTCTGATTTCACACACTCCACACTGGTGACCCAAGACGTATTACGGAACACGAGGCAAGATCCCCGGAGCCGGCCCGGTCAGGAAGCTACAGCGAGGCGGCAGCCATCCCACAGACAGCCCGGACTGGAACCTCCAGCCACGCGTGTGTGGTTTCCGTCAAGCTACCGGATTTCTGGCAGCACAACCCACGCTCTTGGTTCCACCTCACTGAGGCCCAGTTCGCCCTCCGGGGAGTAACGGCAGATGATACCAGATTCTACCATATGGTCGCAGCGCTCGACGCCCGCACAGCTCAGCAGGTAGCGAGCCTGCTCGATCAGCCACCAGCCAGCAGCAAATACGAGGCGCTCAAGGCTGCACTCATCCAGCGCTACACGCTCTCGGACTGTGAGAGAGCGGAGAGGCTCCTGACGCGGACCGAGTTAGGAGATGGTTCGGCCGTAGACCTGATGGAGAAGATGCTGGCGTTAATGGGCACGGACGACGGGCACTTTCTGTTTGCCCACCTCTTCCTCCGGAACCTTCCGACAGTAGCGAGAGCGGTTCTGGCCAATTCGCCGTGGCTGGCCGCGCGCGACTATCGTGCGCTAGCCCAGGAGGCAGACCGGATCATCATCACCACCAGGGCGATCACAGTCAACGCGGCAGCGGCGGAGCCCAGCGAGAAGACAAAAAGAAGCGAGGACCCACGGACGGTATCAGCAGCGGGGGCCAAGGAGCGCCAGAGAGACACGCTCTGTTTCTACCACCGCCGCTTTGGAGAGAACGCACGCAGATGTGCGCCACTGTGCCAATTCAAGCGCTCAGGAAAACGCCAAGGCCGGGGGTCGGTAGCAGCTGTGACCCTCTGTGAAGAGAACAAGCTGCTCTACTTGACGGATGCACGCTCGTGGAGGCGTTTCCTCGTGGACACTGGAGCCCAGAAGAGCTTCATCCGGCCGACCTACGCTGACCGGCTGGCAGGATCTAGCGGCCCCAGGATGTTGGCAGCAAACGGCTCGGATATTAAGACCTTTGGTGAGAGGACTCTGCTCTTATCTCTACACGGCCGTACATATGAGTGGACTTTTGTCGTAGCAGCACTGAATTACCATATACTGGGGGCTGATTTTCTGTGTGCACATGGTTTACTGGTTGATGTTGCTAACAGGCGCCTGGTTAATGCACTGTCCTTTGACTCTCTCCCCTGTATAGCTTGAGTGACCCAGCCAACAGCACAAGCCAACGTCACAGCTACAGGCGGTAAGTTCCACACACTGCTCACTCAGTTCCCAGCACTCACGGTCCCAACGTTTTCCGCGGCCATCGCTAAACATGGGGTGGAGCACTTTATCACCACCTCCGGGCCGCCCGTTTTTGCAAGACCTCGGCGCTTGGACGCAGCTAAACTGGCCATAGCGCTCGAGGAGTTCGCCAACCTGGAAAGGTTGGGCATCATCAGGCGCTCGAACAGCCAATGGGCATCCCCGCTACACATGGTCCCTAAGGCCGAGGGATCGTGGCGACCGTGCGGGGATTTCCGCAGGTTGAACACTGCCACAGCACACGACCGCTACCCAATTCCCCACATACAGGATTTTTCCGTTCACCTTGCCGGAGCACGCATTTTAAGACCTGGTCCGCAGTTACCACCAAGTCCCAGTGCGTGCTGAGGACATACCCAAAACAGTGGTAATAACTCTGTTCGGTCTATTCGAGTTCCTGCGCATGCCATTCGGGTTAAAAGGAGCGGCACAGACGTTCCAGCGCATGATGGATGCAGTGCTGTGCGACCTCCCGTTTGTGTTCGTCTACCTGGACGATATCCTGGTAGCCAGTGCATCCGAAGACGAACACGAAACCCACCTCACGACGGTTTTCCGGAGGTTGGAGGAGCACGGGTTAATAATCAACCCGGTGAAATGCCAGTTCGGCGTGACGGAGATTGATTTTTTGGGGCACCGCGTCTCTCTGGAAGGAGCGATCCCGCTGCCCGACAAAGTGCGCGCCGTGGCGGATTTTCCCCGGCCTCAGACGGTCAGGGCGCTGCAGGAATTTTTGGGAATGGTGAACTTTTATAACCGTTTCCTTCCCCGCGCGGCGCAGCTCATGCAACCATTGTACGCCGCGCTCAAGAAACAGAAACCCGCGGATAGGGTCGAATGGACCCCGGAGCAAGAGCGGGCGTTCTCGGAAGTTAAAGCAGCCCTGGCAAACGCCGCACTGCTGGCGCATCCAGACCCGACGGCCCGCATAGCGCTCACCACCGACGCTTCAGACGTGGCCATAGGGGCTGTCGTGGAGCAGCGCGTCGCCGGGGCTTGGCAGCCACTCGCCTTTTTCAGCAGAACTTTGCGCAACAGCGAACGTAAATACAGCGCGTTCGACAGAGAGTTGCTGGCTCTTCACCTGGCCATACGCCACTTCCAGTTCTGGCTGGAAGGGCGCAGCTTCACCGCGTTTGTGGACCACAAGCCACTGACATTCGCGATGGCCAAGGTTTCAGAACCGTGGTCGGGCCGGCAGCAGAGACAGCTGGCCGTAATCTCAGAGTTTACTACCGATATTCAGCATGTGTCTGGTAAACTGAATGTGGTGGCGGACTGCCTCTCGCGCGCCGTGGTGGCCCCGGTCTGCGTGGGGATAGATTACGCAGCCATGGCCGCGGAGCAGATTAGCGATGCAGACGTGCGTGCACTCCAGTCTGGACCAACAGGGTTAAGGCTGGAGAGCAGGGTGCTGCAGGATGGCGCCCCCCCCCCCCAATCTGCGATGTCCCCACGGGTCGCCCGCGTCCGGAGGTCCCAGCCGCGTGGCGCCACCGCGTGTTTGAGTCGGTTCACACTCTGGCGCACCCAGGAGTGCGCGCGTCGGTCAAAATGGTGGGAGAGAAGTTTGTGTGGCCGAGCCTACGCAAACAAGTGAAAGGGTGGGCTGCAGCCTGCGTGGCGTGCCAACGAGCCAAGGTACACAGACACACGAAGGCTCCCTTGGAGCCGTTTCGTATTCCGGCTAAGAGGTTCGACCATGTTCATGTGGACCTCGTGGGCCCCCTCCCGGCATCACAGGGGTGCACGCACCTCCTGACAATGGTGGACCGCACCACACGCTGGCCATAAGTGGTCCCGCTGGTGGCAACCACGTCCGCGGACGTAGCGCGCGCTTTTTTAACAGCATGGGTGGCGCGTTTTGGAGTCCCGTCGGACATTACATCCGCAGGGGCCCTCAATTTGTTTCCGAACTCTGGTCTGTGATGGCCCGCAGCCTGGGTGTTACAATTCACCGCACAACCGCGTATAACCCACAGGCCAATGGGTTATGCGAGCGTTTTCATAGATCACTGAAAGCAGCGCTCAGGGCTTCATTGATGGATGCAAATTGGGTAGACAAGCTGCCGTGGGTTTTATTGGGGTTGCGCTCCGCGCTGAAAGAGGATCTGGAAGCTTCCCCGGCAGAGCTCGTTTTTGCGCAGCCACTACGGCTGCCCGGGGAATTTCTGCCAGATAATCCCGTGCCGGGCAGCTCCCCGTCTCAGCTTTTGCAGCGTAGCGCAAACACAGGCACGCTGCCGGGTCCTGCCCACCACAGTTTTCCGCGTGTTTTCGTGCCTAAAACTTTGAAGAGCGCGGAGTTCGTGTTTGTCAGACACGACGCCCACCGCCCTCCATTGCGCCCACCCTATGATGGACTGTTCAGAGTGCTGGAAACAGGGGATAAGCATTTTTTGCTAGACTTGGGGGGTAGGAGGGAAAAAATTGGCATAGACAGATTCAAACCCACTTTCGTTGTGGCGGACGAGCAAGTGCTGTTGGCTAAGGCCCCTCGGCGTGGAAGACCCCCACGGAGAGCTCCCCAGGGAAACGATTCACAAGAGTAGCCACACGGACAGACCGGAGTGCCCCCCCCCCCCAGCAACAGCCCACCCGCAGTCAGACACACTCCCAGCAGCCCCCCACCGGCACAGCAGTGCTGCGGAGGCAGTAAACCCCAGTTACAGCAGATACGGGAGGAGAGGGAAGCCCAAGCAGCATGTGGACTGATATTCAATTGTTCTATCACAGCATGTGGACTGTTATTCTATTGTCCCATCTAAGATGCTGGGGGGGGGAGGGGTAGTGTAGCACCTTGGGGGAGCCAGATTATCTATTATCTCAGACAGGAGACAGTGGATAAGCATGGGAGAACAAAGAGCAGGAGGTTCCTGGTGAGATAGCAGGAAGGAGTCAAGGATGAAGGATGTTGAAAGCAGTGTGATGTAAATGTCATGTGTGTGATGTAAATGCCATGGAACTTAAGAGGAGAGTTTCTGCTTAAATGTTCAGTCTGTTCTTTGCTTGAGTGATGTGTGTAATAAATCGTCTGAAATGAATCTGCCTCTGATTTCACACACTCCACAATCTATATAAAACTCCCCAAACAAATTCCTTCCAAAGCACAACGGAAAATTTTTACCTGACAAATCAATTGTTCTGAGATGAGTCACTTTTCAAGTCTTCACAGCTGCAGGTACATGAGGATGCCGTGATCACACTCAGTTAATAGTCTACTGTGATAACAAAGGAGCAGACAGTCATGGATACCACCGACCAGAAAGAGCAGACAGTGATCGTGGAGTTCAACAGTGGTTTTGTGTTGATCTACAGTGTCTGTGAGCCTGCTCCATGAAGCAGCTAACTGGACACACACTGGAAGACTCTTCCCAAAACTTCACTCAGTGCACAAGTGAAAATTCTAACCTCATAATGCAGTTGTTCAGAGATGGTAAAGTTACTGTTAAAAACGTCACTAAGCTGTTGGTAAAACCACATTACCCCCACACAGTGGACAGAGACAGAGGAAATGCCACCATTGCACAGCAGTCAACACGACTGTATGGCTTTGAGGCTGGTTCAGTTACACCTCAACTACGACGACTCCCACACCCTTGTTTGTCCTCGCCATTTACTTCAGTGGAGCTGAAGTACGAGCTATTCGGTCTCTGTACGACCGTTGTGAGAGTTTAGTTCGCATTGCCAACACTCGGTCGGAGTCATTCCCAGTGAGAGTTGGACTCCGCCAGGGCTGCCCTTTGTCACCGGTCCTGTTCATAATTTTTATGGACAGGATTTCTAGGCGCAGCCAGGGAATGGAGGGTGTCATGCTTGGTGACCACAGGATCTCATCTCTGTTGTTTGCAGATGATGTTGTCCTGTTGGCTTCATCCAGCAATGACCTACAGCTCTTGCTGGGACGGTTTGCCGCTGAGTGTGAAGCGGCTGGGATGAGAATCAGCACCTCCAAGTCCGAGTCCATGGTCCTCAGCCGGAAAAAGGTGGATTGTCCTCTCCGGGTTGGGGACAGGCTCCTGCCCCAAGTGGAGGAGTTTAAGTATCTTGGGGTCTTGTTCACGAGTGAGGGGAAAATGGAGCGAGAGATCGACAGACGGATTGGAGCAGCATCTGCAGTGATGCGGACGTTGTACCGGTCTGTTGTGGTGAAGAGGGAGCTTAGTTCTAAGGCAAAGCTGTCGATTTACCAGTCAATCTACGTTCCTACTCTCACCTATGGTCACGAGCTTTGGGTAATGACCGAAAGAACGAGATCGCGGATACAAGCGGCTGAAATGAGCTTTCTCCGTAGGATTGCTGGACTCACCCTCAGAGATAGGGTGAGGAGCTCAGTCATCCGGGAGAGGCTCAGAGTAGAACCGCTGCTCCTCCACATTGAAAGGAGTCAGTTGAGGTGGTATGGGCATCTGATTAGGATGCCTCCTGGACGCCTCCCACTTGAGGTGTTTCAGGCACGTCCCACTGGGAGGAGACCCCGGGGCAGACCCAGGACTCGGTGGAGAGACTATGTCTCCCAGCTAGTCTGGGAACGCCTTGGTATCCCCTCTGAAGAGCTGGAGCAGGTGGCTGGGGAGAGGGAAGTCTGGGCTTCTCTGCTTGAACTGCTGCCTCCGCGACCCGGACCTCCGGAAAAGCGGTAGAAGATGGATGGATGGATGGATGGAGACACTGGCTAATCTCTACAGCAGGACGGCATTCAGAATGACTGTCAGGGTGTTTCTCCCATACAGAGAGGGATCACATTACGATCACCACCTCCCGCCACACTGGGACGTTTGCCCTGTGCCCCTCCATGAAATATGACACACCTGCACAGCACTCAAGAGGAGGAGCGCTGGCTGACATTTGCTGAAACACCTTACAGGAAACACCAGCATAACTCAGCCCCACAGAAACACACGCACACACCCAATGTGTATTTTATGGACCCACACTGCACAATTCTGGTGTAAACCAAGGTTGTTGGTGGTGAGCATTCTGATATAAATCTAAATAAAGTGTTGAAAATTATGGTGTTGATTATTGCTCCCAAAGTTGTTATGAATAGTTCATTAAATAAGTGACATGGAAAACTCCAAATCAAGGACATGGTGCGCTCTCTTCCAGCTGACCAGAACTGCAGTGTGTTCACAACCAGAGAGGGTGAAGCATCCTCCGCTCCTGTGTGCTCAGCAGGTTTGTGGCAGAGCTGGTCTGTGTTCACAGATCATGTGCAGGCGCATGTGGATGCCGTGAAAGCGCAGATCGTCATGGCTGCTGAACAGAAGAAGCGGATCGTGATCACAGATTTCAACAGTGATTTTGTTTCGCTGATCCACAGTTGTGAGGTCTGTTAGCCTGCTCCATGAAACAGCCTGTTATGTCTGGAAACGATGGAGAGCGAGGCGAGTCTTCATGCAGCAACTTCCTTCTTCTTTTACATGGTGGTTCAATTACACCTCAACTACTACGACTCCCACACCCTTGTTTGTTCTCGCCATTTACTTCAGTGGAGATGTAGTGGATGCGTTTGAATGATGAGGCTGAGTTTTATTTCTCAGGTTCAGCTTTATTGACAGAACACATCCTCTAGCATTCTCAAAGCAGGAAGAAGAGAAAGAATCATATCACATCACCCTTTTATATGTTTCCAGCATCAGAAGTCAAGTCACATGGTGCTTCAGTAAACATACAGTCACAAAGCATCTCTTTGAACCTTCACCATTGTCTCTCATTCATTGATGAACCGGAAATCCCTCCGGGGCATCTTCTTTGGGACAAAAAGGCAAATCTCACACCTCCTCGTTATCTTCTGCAGATTCGAGTCTTTTGTCCTTCCAGACATGAAGCCCCCAATACACATGCAGTCATACCTCTGTGGAAATGTGAGCCCAACATATGTGTCACCCACAGAGACACTGGCTAATCTCTACAGCAGGACGGCATTCAGAATGACTGTCAGGGTGTTTCTCCCATACAGAGAGGTGTAGCAGTGTGATCACCACCTCCTCCTGCGCTGGTGTTATGCCGAGAATTGCTCGCCTGCCGAGAATTGCATCCCATCGTTACAAGCAGGTGTTTAGTTTAAGTCAATACAACTACATACTTTGAAAATACTTTGACAAAGTGATTACCCTTTTTACCGACAATGCATAAATGCAAAATCTCGACTCTGAATATCGTAAAACGTGGAGCTGGATCACTATGATTTCAAACCCTCTTTGAAACACTAAAACGTCTGGTGAATAAACGTAATTTAAAGATAGTTTACAAGAGGTAAAAATAATTTCTTCTTCTAAAAATGTATAATGGGTACTTCTAAAAATGCACAAATGGTTACAAGCCTGGCTGTTGAGTTTGTAGTGTTATATTTTATAGTTTTGGCGGATGGAATGCAATTCTCAGTAAGCGAGCAATTCTCGGCATAACACCGGCATGTCTGCTGTGTGTTCTTCCCTGAAATACCACACACCCACACAGCACTCAGAGAAGGAGACAGGAGGAGGAGCACTGGCTGGCATTTCCTCAAATAAATTACAGGAGAAAAAAACTGCATAACAGCCCCATAGCAACACAGGCACAGACCGAGTGTGTATTTTATGGAGGCACACTGCACAATTCTAATGTAATCCAAGGTTCTTGGTGGCGAGTGTTACGTCCGGAAATGAGAAGGAGTCAAGGTGACAGTTTACTAGTTTTATTATTAGCAAACAGAAACTCACAGGAGTCACTCTCCGCATAGCATGAGAGTCCACAGCAAAGAGGCAGGACCCCAGAGTCCACTTGGTGTCATATCTGGCTCTCTCAGTGCTTTTCTCTGCAGTCTGGATGATGTACAGCTCTGTATTAGTTACCTCCGCCAGGCCGAAGGCCAGGAGGAGGTTATGTTTTTGCCAGCGTTTGTCTGTCTGTTTGTCTGTTTGTTTGTTTGTTTGTCTGTTGGTTAGCAAGATAACTCAAAAAGTTTTGGACGGATTTCGATGAAACTTTCAGGCGTTGTTGGAAATGGTACGAGGAAGAACTGATTAAATTTTGGGGATGATCCACATCACCGTCTGGATACAGGAATTTTTTTAAAGCATTCTTTAACACTGTGACATACGGCCATTTTCAACATGTGCGCAGGCACAATGGAGGGCGCTGGTTGTCGTGTCTGACCAACACAAACTCCGCATTCTTCAACGTTTTAGGCACAAAAGCACGCGGAAAACACTGGTGGGCAGGGCCCGCCAGTGTGCCTGTGTTTGCGCGACGCTGCAAAAGCTGAGACGGGCAGCTGTCCGCCGCCGGATTATTTGGCAGAAATTCCCCGGGCAGCCATAGGCGCTGCACAAAAACGAGCTCTCTGCTGGGGAAGCTTCTAAATCCTCTTTTGCCGCAGAGCGCAAACCCCAATAATATAAAACCCACGGCAACCTGTCTACCCAATTTGCATCCGTCAGTGAAGCCCTGAGTGCTGCTTTCAGTGGAGGAGATGGACACAACAGCAACACTTCAGTTTATTACCTCCACCAAGGAGGTAATGCTTTTACTACTGAACCACTAATCCTATCACTATCTCATGATAGTTCTTCCTCTTCAGGAAGAAGAGGACGCCTTCACAGCCATTGCGGACTAGCAGGGAGGATGTGGGGGTAGTGGAGGACTACAAAAACCTGGGTGTCATGATCAGCAACAGACTGGACTGGAAATCTAACACCAATGCTGCATACAAGGAGGGGATGAGCAGACTATTTTCTGAGGAAGCTGAGATCCTTCAATGTGTGTAGTGAGATGCTGGAGCTTTTCTATCAGACAGTTGTTGCCAGCGCCATCTTTTTTGCTGCTGTTTGCTGGGGTAGAGGTATCAGAGTCAGCGACACCAACAGACTTGACAAGATTATCAAGAAGGCTGGCTCTGTAATTGGTCTCAGGCCGGAGACCTTTGAGACTGTGGCGGAGAGGAAGACACTGAACAAACTGTTATCCATCATGGACAACCCTGATCACAACGGAGCACTTTCTCCAGCAGACTACTACAGCTCTGCTACCGAACGGTCAGGTACCAGAAATCTTTTTTGCCACATGTACACTGTACAATAACTCACTCTAATGTTGAATTTTGGTCATAACAATGCTGCCATACTGCACCTTACAGTCTAATTGGTACCTCACATTTCACCCTGTGCCTTATAATCCTTCTTTGTACAGTCAGTGTTATCCATAGATTCATAAGGATCATCATCTATTTAGCCTAGTAGTAGCCTGTGTAGTATATATAAAGTTATCTAAGCATTTTTACTTTCCTGGGTAACTCCTTTTCTATTATGCTGTGTATATTTCTTTTTTTTTAATTGTATTTATTGAATTTTTTTTGTTTTGTTTTGCACACACACACACACAAAAAAAAACAACAACAACAACAACCAAAACGTGAAAAACAGCTCAGCACAACATTGATCTACACAAAATTAGAGATTGAAATTAAAAAAAAAAAAAAAAAAAAGGAAAGGGAAAATAAAGGGGATATACTTCAGAGCTAGAAACTCATACATGTACATACATAAACCAGCACTTGTACACTTGTACAGAGGAGTGTATCCATCACGGCACCACAAACAAGGTCCAGGAAAAAAGAAGTCATATTTAATCCAAGTTAACGCTCCCAAGAATTGAAGGCACCGTAAGGTTAGAGAATTTGAGATATGGGTCCATATTTTCATAAAACGTCTCCTTGCTGAATGAAGTAAACATGTTAAATATTCCAAAGGGAAACACTCCATGATAATTTTATGCCAGTTTGTTTTAGTTGGTGGTTTGTCACATATCCATGACAAAAAAATATTCCTTCTTGCCGCGTATGCAAGGATATTGTACAGTCTTGCAGAACTTCCAAAAAGTAATAATTTAATGTGGTGTTACCAACAGCTTGGTGAAGTTTTTAAAGTGAACTTTTACCATCTCTGAACAACTGCCTTATCATAAAAGTTCGGTTGTGTTTTGTGAGGATTTTATTTTGGCAGCAGTCTGCCAGTGCATTGATGGTAGAACCGGTAGGACTCAGGCTGACCTGCTATTCTGCCATAAAAAAAGGAATTAGTTTTTGGAGGAGTCTGCCAATGTGTCCAGGTAGCTGCTTCATGGAGCAGGCTAACCAACTAACTACACACCTGTGGGTTAGTGTAAAAATTGCTCATGAACTCTCAGATCACAGATCGGTTATTCTGTTTAAATAACGGCATTGACAGTCGCTTCTTCGCTACTTCAGTATTAACAGAGTGAAGTCATAGCCTGCACATCATCTGAACACAGGTTGCGTGAAAGCAGCTCTTCTGACAAACACTGGAAAACTCCCTAAACAAATTCCATCCAAAGCACAATGAAAAATTTTTACCTGACAAACCTGTTGTTCTGAGATGAGTCACTTTTCAGGTCTTCACAGCTGCAGGTACATGAGGATGACGTGATCACACTCAGTTAATAGTCTACTGTGATAACAAAGGAGCAGACAGTCATGGATACTGAAAGGGTTAATGTATAGTTAGTGCCAGAATAATAATTCTGTAGGTGATCTCCCATGATGCTCTACACATATTCCATACAAATTCTGTTTGCATGCTTATGAACGATTATGTTATGATAAACTGAGATAATAGGAATGAGACCAAAGTATAGAGCCCTCTCTTTTCTCTCTCTTAGGTCAGGTCTCTCACATTAGATACACACCCAAACTCAACACCCACGCACACCGTTGATAGTACATTCTAGAATGAAGTGGCGTGTTCAGTGGATGGCCTGTTCCCACCATAGGTAGATTAGCCAATAAGATAGTTGCGTATAAGCCCATCCTATTGTACTGGGTTGCCCCACCCCCGAGAAGATGAATGTAACCCACACCCGGAAGTCGGGATCAGTCTGACGACGTTCTCGAAGGGACAGCATCAAACTGATCCAGCGCTGCTTGCTTTACATGTGACTTTTAAATAAATGTACCATCCTTTAAATTGAAGAAATCTCCGGTTTGTTCTTGGATCTTTCAATCAAAGAATCGGGTATTTTTCTAACAATACCACCGACCAGAAAGAGCAGACAGTGATCGTGGAGTTCAACAGTGGTTTTGTGTTGATCTACAGTGTCTGTGAGCCTGCTCCATGAAGCAGCTAACTGGACACACACTGGAAGACTCTTCCCAAAACTTCACTCAGTGCACAAGTGAAAATTCTAACCTCATAATGCACTTGTTCAGAGATGGTAAAGTTACTGTTGAAAACGTCACTAAGCAGTTGTTAAAACCACATTACCCCCACACAGTGGACAGAGACAGAGGAAATGCCACCATTGCACAGCAGTCAACACGACTGTATGGCTTTGAGGCTGGTTCAGTTACACCTCAACTACGACGACTCCCACACCCTTGTTTGTCCTCGCCATTTACTTCAGTGGAGACACTGGCTAATCTCTACAGCAGGACGGCATTCAGAATGACTGTCAGGGTGTTTTTCCCATACAGAGAGGGATGGCATTATGATCACCACCTCCCCCCACACTGGGACGTCTGCCCTGTGCCCCTCCATGAAATATGACACACCTGCACAGCACTCAAGAGGAGGAGCGCTGGCTGACATTTGCTGAAACACCTTACAGGAAACACCAGCATAACTCAGCCCCACAGAAACACACGCACACACCCAGTGTGTATTTTATGGACCAATGCTGCACAATTCTGGTGTAAACCAAGGTTGTTGGTGGTGAGCATTCTGATATAAATCTAAATAAAGTGTTGAAAATTATGGAGTTGATTTTTCCTCCCAAAGTTGTTATGAATAGTTCATTAAATAAGTGACATGGAAAACTTCAAATCAAGGACATGGTGCGCTCTCTTCCAGCTGATCAGAACTGCAGTGTGTTCACAACCAGAGAGGGTGAAGCATCCTCCGCTCCTGTGTGCTCAGCAGGTTTGTGGCAGAGCTGGTCTGTGTTCACAGATCATGTGCAGGCGCATGTGGATGCCGTGAAAGCGCAGATCGTTATGGCTGCTGAACAGAAGAAGCGGACCGTGATCACAGATTTCAACAGTGATTTTGTTTCACTGATCCACAGTTGTGAGGTCTGTTAGCCTGCTCCATGAAACAGCCTGTTATGTCTGGAAACGACGGAGAGCGAGGCGAGGCTTCATGCAGCAACTTCCTTCTTTTTTTACATTTAATTGGCGGTTTGGCAACCACAGGGCGGGGCACAGGGCAACCACAGGGCGGGGCATTACCTGCCCGAAAATCTTTATAAGGCGGTGCTTCAGCGATGTTAAAGACACTTTCAAAAGCTTCTCTCTCGTGTCGTTGATACAGCAGGACAACGACTCAATGGACGCTGACAGAGGAAATGCCGCCGATGCACAGCAGCAAACACTGTTCCGTGTGGCTTTCTGGGGGTTTGAATTATGCCTCAACGACGACGACGCCCATGGGCTTGTCCTCGTCTTTAACTTCCGCGGAGGGACGCTGGCGACGCTCAACTGCAGTACAGCTTTCAGGCTGGCTCTCAGGGCGCTTCTCCGAAACAGAGAAGCGTAGCAGTGAGACCATCACCTTGTCCCTGCGCCGCCATGTCCGCTGTGTGTTCTTCCCGGAAATACTACACACACGCGCCGAGCGTCCCAGCGCAGCGGACCCGCGGGACTGTGCGCGACAACGCGCATCTAAGGGAGCGACGCCGGGATGCCAACTTTGAAATATAGCCCGAGGGCCGGGCCTGTTACAAGTTGTGCATTTTTACAAGTAAAAATTATTCCCTCTTGTAAATGGTCTTTAAATTATCTTTATTGTCCTCGTCTTTTACTTCGGCGGAGAGACGCTGGCGAAGCGCTACTGCAGGCCAGCTTTCATGATGGCTGTCAGGGAGCTTCTCCGCTACACAGAAGCGTAGCAGTGAGATCATCACCTCGTTCCTGCGCCGCCATGTCCGCTGTGCTTTCTTCCCTGAAATACCGCACGCAGACACCGAACGGTCCAGCGTAGCGCGCATGTGCGACAACGTGCATCTGAGGGAGCGACGAGATCGTCGATACAAGCGACAACGTGCATCTGAGGGAGCGACGAGATCGCGGATACAAGCGGCCGTGATACCGCCAACTCTAAAATATAACCCGGCAGCCGGGCTTGTTACAAGTTGTACATTTTTACAAGTAAAAATTAAAATTATCTTTATTGTCCTCGTCATTTACTTCGGCGGAGAGACGCTGGCAAAGCGCTACTGCAGGGCAGCTTTCAGGATGATTGTATCAGAGAAGCACCCTGACAGAGAAGCGTAGCAGTGTGATCACCGCCTCCTCCCTGCGCCGCCATGTCCGCTGTGCGTTCTTCCCCGAAATACCGCGCGCAGGCACCGAACGGTCCAGCGTAGCGCACATGTGCGACAACGTGCATCTGAGGGAGCGACGAGATCGCCGATACAAGCGGCCGTGATACCGCCAACTCTAAAATATAACCCGGCAGCCGGGCTTGTTACAAGTTGTACATTTTTACAAGTAAAAATTAAAATTATCTTTATTGTCCTCGTCATTTACTTCGGCGGAGAGACGCTGGCAAAGCGCTACTGCAGGGCAGCTTTCAGGATGATTGTATCAGAGAAGCACCCTGACAGAGAAGCGTAGCAGTGTGATCACCGCCTCCTCCCTGCGCCGCCATGTCCGCTGTGCGTTCTTCCCCGAAATACCGCGCGCAGGCGCCAAGCGGTCCAGCGTAGCGCACATGTGCGACAACGCGCATCTGAGGGAGCGACGCCGTGATACCGCCAGCTCTAAAATATAACCCGACAGCCGGGCTTGTTACAAGTTGTACATTTTTACAAGTAAAAATTAAAATTATCTTTATTGTCCTCGTCATTTACTTCAGTGGAGACACTGGCTAATCTCTACAGCAGGACGGCATTCAGAATGACTGTCAGGGTGTTTCTCCCATACAGAGAGGGATGGCATTATGATCACCACCTCCCCCCACACTGGGACGTCTGCCCTGTGCCCCTCCATGAAATATGACACACCTGCACAGCACTCAAGAGGAGGAGCGCTGGCTGACATTTGCTGAAACACCTTACAGGAAACACCAGCATAACTCAGCCCCACAGAAACACACGCACACACCCAATGTGTATTTTATGGACCCACGCTGCACAATTCTGGTGTAAACCAAGGTTGTTGGTGGTGAGCATTCTGATATAAATCTAAATAAAGTGTTGAAAATTATGGAGTTGATTATTGCTCCCAAAGTTATTATGAATAGTTCATTAAATAAGTGACATGGAAAACTCCAAATCAAGGACATGGTGCGCTCTCTTCCAGCTGACCAGAACTGCAGTGTGTTCACAACCAGCTTTCAGAATGACTGTCAGGGTGTTTCTCCCATACAGAGAGGTGTAGCAGTGTGATCACCACCTCCTCCTGCGCTGGTGTTATGCCGAGAATTGCTCGCCTGCCGAGAACTGCATCCCATCGTTACAAGCAGGTGTTTAGTTTAAGTCAATACAACTATATACTTTGAAAATACTTTGACCAAGTGATTACCCTTTTTACCGACAATGCATAAATGCAAAATCTCGACTCTGAATATCGTAAAACGTGGAGCTGGATCACTATGATTTCAAACCCTCTTTGAAACACTAAAACGTCTGGTGAATAAACGTAATTTAAAGATAGTTTACAAGAGGTAAAAATAATTTCTTCTTCTAAAAATGTATAATGGGTACTTCTAAAAATGCACAAATGGTTACAAGCCTGGCTGTTGAGTTTGTAGTGTTACATTTTATAGTTTTGGCGGATGGGATGCAATTCTCAGTAAGCGAGCAATTCTCAGCATAACACCGGCATGTCTGCTGTGTGTTCTTCCCTGAAATACCACACACCCACACAGCACTCAGAGAAGGAGACAGGAGGAGGAGCACTGGCTGGCATTTCCTCAAATAAATTACAGGAGAAAAAAACTGCATAACAGCCCCATAGCAACACAGGCACAGACCGAGTGTGTATTTTATGGAGGCACACTGCACAATTCTAATGTAATCCAAGGTTCTTGGTGGCGAGTGTTACGTCCGGAAATGAGAAGGAGTCAAGGTGACAGTTTACTAGTTTTATTATTAGCAAACAGAAACTCACAGGAGTCACTCCGCATAGCATGAGAGTCCACAGCAAAGAGGCAGGACCCCAGAGTCCACTTGGTGTCATATCTGGCTCTCTCAGTGCTTTTCTCTGCAGTCTGGATGATGTACAGCTCTGTATTAGTTACCTCCGCCAGGCCGAAGGCCAGGAGGAGGTTATGTTTTTGCCAGCGTTTGTCTGTCTGTTTGTCTGTTTGTTTGTTTGTTTGTCTGTTGGTTAGCAAGATAACTCAAAAAGTTTTGGACGGATTTCGATGAAACTTTCAGGCGTTGTTGGAAATGGTACGAGGAAGAACTGATTAAATTTTGGGGATGATCCACATCACCGTCTGGATACAGGAATTTTTTTAAAGCATTCTTTAACACTGTGACATACGGCCATTTTCAACATGTGCGCAGGCACAATGGAGGGCGCTGGTTGTCGTGTCTGACCAACACAAACTCCGCGTTCTTCAACATTTTAGGCACAAAAGCACGCGGAAAACACTGGTGGGCAGGGCCCGCCAGTGTGCCTGTGTTTGCGCGACGCTGCAAAAGCTGAGACGGGCAGCTGTCCGCCGCCGGATTATTTGGCAGAAATTCCCCGGGCAGCCATAGGCGCTGCACAAAAACGAGCTCTCTGCTGGGGAAGCTTCTAAATCCTCTTTTGCCGCAGAGCGCAAACCCCAATAATATAAAACCCACGGCAACCTGTCTACCCAATTTGCATCCGTCAGTGAAGCCCTGAGTGCTGCTTTCAGTGGAGGAGATGGACACAACAGCAACACTTCAGTTTATTACCTCCACCAAGGAGGTAATGCTTTTACTACTGAACCACTAATCCTATCACTATCTCATGATAGTTCTTCCTCTTCAGGAAGAAGAGGACGCCTTCACAGCCATTGCGGACTAGCAGGGAGGATGTGGGGGTAGTGGAGGACTACAAAAACCTGGGTGTCATGATCAGCAACAGACTGGACTGGAAATCTAACACCAATGCTGCATACAAGGAGGGGATGAGCAGACTATTTTCTGAGGAAGCTGAGATCCTTCAATGTGTGTAGTGAGATGCTGGAGCTTTTCTATCAGACAGTTGTTGCCAGCGCCGTCTTTTTTGCTGCTGTTTGCTGGGGTAGAGGTATCAGAGTCAGCGACACCAACAGACTTGACAAGATTATCAAGAAGGCTGGCTCTGTAATTGGTCTCAGGCCGGAGACCTTTGAGACTGTGGCGGAGAGGAAGACACTGAACAAACTGTTATCCATCATGGACAACCCTGATCACAACGGAGCACTTTCTCCAGCAGACTACTACAGCTCTGCTACCGAACGGTCAGGTACCAGAAATCTTTTTTGCCACATGTACACTGTACAATAACTCACTCTAATGTTGAATTTTGGTCATAACAATGCTGCCATACTGCACCTTACAGTCTAATTGGTACCTCACATTTCACCCTGTGCCTTATAATCCTTCTTTGTACAGTCAGTGTTATCCATAGATTCATAAGGATCATCATCTATTTAGCCTAGTAGTAGCCTGTGTAGTATATATAAAGTTATCTAAGCATTTTTACTTTCCTGGGTAACTCCTTTTCTATTATGCTGTGTGTATTTCTTTTTTTTTAATTGTATTTATTGAATTTTTTTTGTTTTGTTTTGCACACACACACACACACACAAAAAAAACCAACAACAACCAAAACGTGAAAAACAGCTCAGCACAACATTGATCTACACAAAATTAGAGACTGAAATTTAAAAAAAAAAAAAGGAAAGGGAAAATAAAGGGGATATACTTCAGAGCTAGAAACTCATACATGTACATACATAAACCAGCACTTGTACACTTGTACAGAGGAGTGTATCCATCACGGCACCACAAACAAGGTCCAGGAAAAAAGAAGTCATATTTAATCCAAGTTAACGCTCCCAAGAATTGAAGGCACCGTAAGGTTAGAGAATTTGAGATATGGGTCCATATTTTCATAAAACGTCTCCTTGCTGAATGAAGTAAACATGTTAAATATTCCAAAGGGAAACACTCCATGATAATTTTATGCCAGTTTGTTTTAGTTGGTGGTTTGTCACATATCCATGACAAAAAAATATTCCTTCTTGCCGCGTATGCAAGGATATTGTACAGTCTTGCAGAACTTCCAAAAAGTAATAATTTAATGTGGTGTTACCAACAGCTTGGTGAAGTTTTTAAAGTGAACTTTTACCATCTCTGAACAACTGCCTTATCATAAAAGTTTGGTTGTGTTTTGTGAGGATTTTATTTTGGCAGCAGTCTGCCAGTGCATTGATGGTAGAACCGGTAGGACTCAGGCTGACCTGCTATTCTGCCATAAAAAAAGGAATTAGTTTTTGGAGGAGTCTGCCAATGTGTCCAGGTAGCTGCTTCATGGAGCAGGCTAACCAACTAACTACACACCTGTGGGTTAGTGTAAAAATTGCTCATGAACTCTCAGATCACAGATCGGTTATTCTGTTTAAATAACGGCATTGACAGTCGCTTCTTCGCTACTTCAGTATTAACAGAGTGAAGTCATAGCCTGCACATCATCTGAACACAGGTTGCGTGAAAGCAGCTCTTCTGACAAACACTGGAAAACTCCCTAAACAAATTCCATCCAAAGCACAATGAAAAATTTTTACCTGACAAACCTGTTGTTCTGAGATGAGTCACTTTTCAGGTCTTCACAGCTGCAGGTACATGAGGATGACGTGATCACACTCAGTTAATAGTCTACTGTGATAACAAAGGAGCAGACAGTCATGGATACTGAAAGGGTTAATGTATAGTTAGTGCCAGAATAATAATTCTGTAGGTGATCTCCCATGATGCTCTACACATATTCCATACAAATTCTGTTTGCATGCTTATGAACGATTATGTTATGATAAACTGAGATAATAGGAATGAGACCAAAGTATAGAGCCCTCTCTTTTCTCTCTCTTAGGTCAGGTCTCTCACATTAGATACACACCCAAACTCAACACCCACGCACACCGTTGATAGTACATTCTAGAATGAAGTGGCGTGTTCAGTGGATGGCCTGTTCCCACCATAGGTAGATTAGCCAATAAGATAGTTGCGTATAAGCCCATCCTATTGTACTGGGTTGCCCCACCCCCGAGAAGATGAATGTAGCCCACACCCGGAAGTCGGGATCAGTCTGACGACGTTCTCGAAGGGACAGCATCAAACTGATCCAGCGCTGCTTGCTTTACATGTGACTTTTAAATAAATGTACCATCCTTTAAATTGAAGAAATCTCCGGTTTGTTCTTGGATCTTTCAATCAAAGAATCGGGTATTTTTCTAACAATACCACCGACCAGAAAGAGCAGACAGTGATCGTGGAGTTCAACAGTGGTTTTGTGTTGATCTACAGTGTCTGTGAGCCTGCTCCATGAAGCAGCTAACTGGACACACACTGGAAGACTCTTCCCAAAACTTCACTCAGTGCACAAGTGAAAATTCTAACCTCATAATGCACTTGTTCAGAGATGGTAAAGTTACTGTTGAAAACGTCACTAAGCTGTTGTTAAAACCACATTACCCCCACACAGTGGACAGAGACAGAGGAAATGCCACCATTGCACAGCAGTCAACACGACTGTATGGCTTTGAGGCTGGTTCAGTTACACCTCAACTACGACGACTCCCACACCCTTGTTTGTCCTCGCCATTTACTTCAGTGGAGACACTGGCTAATCTCTACAGCAGGACGGCATTCAGAATGACTGTCAGGGTGTTTTCCCATACAGAGAGGGATGGCATTATGATCACCACCTCCCCCCACACTGGGACGTCTGCCCTGTGCCCCTCCATGAAATATGACACACCTGCACAGCACTCAAGAGGAGGAGCGCTGGCTGACATTTGCTGAAACACCTTACAGGAAACACCAGCATAACTCAGCCCCACAGAAACACACGCACACACCCAATGTGTATTTTATGGACCAATGCTGCACAATTCTGGTGTAAACCAAGGTTGTTGGTGGTGAGCATTCTGATATAAATCTAAATAAAGTGTTGAAAATTATGGAGTTGATTTTTCCTCCCAAAGTTGTTATGAATAGTTCATTAAATAAGTGACATGGAAAACTCCAAATCAAGGACATGGTGCGCTCTCTTCCAGCTGATCAGAACTGCAGTGTGTTCACAACCAGAGAGGGTGAAGCATCCTCCGCTCCTGTGTGCTCAGCAGGTTTGTGGCAGAGCTGGTCTGTGTTCACAGATCATGTGCAGGCGCATGTGGATGCCGTGAAAGCGCAGATCGTCATGGCTGCTGAACAGAAGAAGCGGACCGTGATCACAGATTTCAACAGTGATTTTGTTTCACTGATCCACAGTTGTGAGGTCTGTTAGCCTGCTCCATGAAACAGCCTGTTATGTCTGGAAATGACGGAGAGCGAGGCGAGGCTTCATGCAGCAACTTCCTTCTTCTTTTACATTTAATTGGCGGTTTGGCAACCACAGGGCGGGGCACAGGGCAACCACAGGGCGGGGCATTACCTGCCCGAAAATCTTTATAAGGCGGTGCTTCAGCGATGTTAGAGACACTTTCAAAAGCTTCTCTCTCATGTCGTTGATACAGCAGGACAACGACTCAATGGACGCTGACAGAGGAAATGCCGCCGATGCACAGCAGCAAACACTGTTCCGTGTGGCTTTCTGGGGGTTTGAATTATGCCTCAACGACGACGACGCCCACGGGCTTGTCCTCGTCTTTAACTTCCGCGGAGGGACGCTGGCGACGCTCAACTGCAGTACAGCTTTCAGGCTGGCTCTCAGGGCGCTTCTCCGAAACAGAGAAGCGTAGCAGTGAGACCATCACCTTGTCCCTGCGCCGCCATGTCCGCTGTGTGTTCTTCCCGGAAATACTACACACACGCGCCGAGCGTCCCAGCGCAGCGGACCCGCGGGACTGTGCGCGACAACGCGCATCTAAGGGAGCGACGCCGGGATGCCAACTTTGAAATATAGCCCGAGGGCCGGGCTTGTTTCAAGTTGTGCATTTTTACAAGTAAAAATTATTCCCTCTTGTAAATGGTCTTTAAATTATCTTTATTGTCCTCGTCTTTTACTTCGGCGGAGAGACGCTGGCGAAGCGCTACTGCAGGCCAGCTTTCATGATGGCTGTCAGGGAGCTTCTCCGCTACACAGAAGCGTAGCAGTGAGATCATCACCTCGTTCCTGCGCCGCCATGTCCGCTGTGCTTTCTTCCCTGAAATACCGCACGCAGACACCGAACGGTCCAGCGTAGCGCGCATGTGCGACAACGCGCATCTGAGGGAGCGACGAGATCGCCGATACAAGCGGCCATGATACCGCCAACTCTAAAATATAACCCAACAGCCGGGCTTGTTACAAGTTGTACATTTTTACAAGTAAAAATTAAAATTGTCTTTATTGTCCTCGTCATTTACTTCGGTGGAGAGACGCAGGCAAAGCGCTACTGCAGGGCAGCTTTCAGAATGATTGTATCAGAGAAGCACCCTGACAGAGAAGCGTAGCAGTGTGATCAGTGTGATCACCGCCTCCTCCCTGCGCCGCCATGTCCGCTGTGTGTTCTTCCTCGAAATACCGCACGCAGGCGCCAAGCGGTCCAGCGTAGCGCACATGTGCGACAACGCGCATCTGAGGGAGCGACGAGATCGCCGATACAAGCGGCCGTGATACCGCCAACTCTAAAATATAACCCGACAGTGTTCTTCCCTGAAATACCACACGCAGGCGCCGAGCGGCCCAGCGTAGCGGACCCACGGGACTGTGTGCGACAACGCGCATCTGAGGAAGCGACGCCGTGATACCGCCAACTCTAAAATATAACCCGACAGCGGGGCTTGTTACAAGTTGTACATTTTTACAAGTAAAAATTAAAGTTGTCTTTATTGTCCTCGTCATTTACTTCGGCGGAGAGACGCTGGCGAAGCGCTACTGCAGGGCAGCGTTCATTGTATCGGAGAAGCACCCTGACAGAGAAGCGTAGCAGTGTGATCACCGCCTCCTCCCTGCGCCGCCATGTCCGCTGTGCGTTCTTCCCTGAAATACCACACGCACGCGCTGAGCGTCCCAGCGTAGCGGACACGCGGGACTGTGTGCGACAACGCGCATCTGAGGAAGCGACGCCGTGATACCGCCAACTCTAAAATATAACCCGACAGCCGGGCTTGTTACAAGTTGTACATTTTTACAAGTAAAAATTAAAATTATCTTTATTGTCCTCGCCATTTACTTCAGTGGAGACACTGGCTAATCTCTACAGCAGGACGGCATTCAGAATGACTGTCAGGGTGTTTCTCCCATACAGAGAGGGATGGCATTATGATCACCACCTCCCCCCACACTGGGACGTCTGCCCTGTGCCCCTCCATGAAATATGACACACCTGCACAGCACTCAAGAGGAGGAGCGCTGGCTGACATTTGCTGAAACACTTTACAGGAAACACCAGCATAACTCAGCCCCACAGAAACACACGCACACACCCAATGTGTATTTTATGGACCCACACTGCACAATTCTGGTGTAAACCAAGGTTGTTGGTGGTGAGCATTCTGATATAAATCTAAATAAAGTGCTGAAAATTATGGAGTTGATTATTGCTCCCAAAGTTGTTATGAATAGTTCATTAAATAAGTGACATGGAAAACTCCAAATCAAGGACATGGTGCGCTCTCTTCCAGCTGATCAGAACTGCAGTGTGTTCACAACCAGCTTTCAGAATGACTGTCAGGGTGTTTCTCCCATACAGAGAGGTGTAGCAGTGTGATCACCACCTCCTCCTGCGCTGGTGTTATGCCGAGAATTGCTCGCCTGCCGAGAATTGCATCCCATCGTTACAAGCAGGTGTTTAGTTTAAGTCAATACAACTACAGTATATACTGTGACGTTTGCAAGGTTCACACAAAGAAAATGGAGCAGATGGCTGTGATCAACCAGATTTATTTTACACACACCCCAACCCCAACTTGCAACTTAGTACACAGAGCAGGGGAGGTCATTCTCACAGACCCCTGTTTGAATCATGGTTACACACACATGATACATCTTGCCCTAATCCTGCTAAACACTGCTGGGTCATTATAATGCAGTTATAATGACACAGCAGTATAACTCAGAAATAACACATTTAACACACACAGTAACGTTTCAAACTGGCAAAGCATGCTGGGAAATCCCTGGCTCCCTTAAAATGGCCCCGACGTTACACTGCCCCCCCCCCTGGACTGGTTTCTGTCCCCAGAAAATTCAAAGTCCACTTTCAGAAATCCAACGCGAGTCAGCCCGGTGCCAGGGCGGCATGCACGGGCCATCTGAGTCTCGGTCAGAGTATCTGGTTGGGGTAGGGTTCCGGTTTGGCCATCAGCGGGCGGATGGACACATCTTACAGCCTCTGTAGGACCACGCACAGTCCCTTCCCTGGCAGCGGGAGTCCCAGGCCCGCTCCGGCCGACTCCCACCGCTGCCAGATCTCCCAGGCGGCCGCTGGCCCGCGTCCATGCGTCCAGCCCTTGCCGCACCTGGAAAGTGGCCGCATCTTCGTCCTGCTCGCTCCGCTGCATCGCTTCTGCGCCGAGGGCCTCCGTGACGTCACCGAAAGGAAAAGCATCGGGTAGCGGTAGGACACGCACAGTTCCTCCTCTGGCAGCGGGAGTCCAATGACTCCCACCGCTGCCAGGACCTCCCAGTCGGCCGCTGGCCCGCGTCCAGGCGCCCAGCCCCTGCCGATCCCAAGAAAAGACCGGATCTGTCCTGCTCGCTCTACTGCTGCTGCGCTCCAAAGGCCTCTGTGACGTCACCTGCCGGGGGAAGCATCTGCAGGAGGCGGCTTTTTCCCCGTCCATGCCACCTCGCTCTAATTTAGCGTTGGCGAGGGGCCAGTTTGTCGTGCGCTGTGTGCGGGGCAGTACCATGCCATGTACCCCGGCTCTGTGCAGCGGAAGCCGTCCTTCCTCACGTCGCCACGGCTGTTTCCTTCGTGCACGCGCTGCTGTGATCTGCCGTAGCTCCTCCTCCACTCGCTCTCAGCACTGCAGCCAACTCGACCTGGGCCAGGCGGTCATCCGACAGGTTCTCGCCGTTGTAGCGGGGAATCTTGGCCCGCTGCTGGATGGATGGGACCGTCACCTCCCGGTCGATTGCCGCTCCTAATTGCTCTGGAATCGCCAGCCCGTCCTGCCCTGAAAAGGGCGGGAAACGGGGCTGGTTTGCTCTGCTCCGTCCATCGCAGCGAAGCTCTCCAGGGGCCAGCGTCTCAGCTCTATACTCCGTTCCCGGCTGAGCGATGAATCGCTCCGGCCGCTGTACCTCCGCCTGGATCCTCATCTTGCTCCATATCCCACTTCTGACACCAGTGTGACGTTTGCAAGGTTCACACAAAGAAAATGGAGCAGATGGCTGTGATCAACCAGATTTATTTTACACACACCCCAACCCCAACTTGCAACTTAGTACACAGAGCAGGGGAGGTCATTCTCACAGACCCCTGTTTGAATCATGGTTACACACACATGATACATCTTGCCCTAATCCTGCTAAACACTGCTGGGTCATTATAATGCAGTTATAATGACACAGCAGTATAACTCAGAAATAACACATTTAACACACACAGTAACGTTTCAAACTGGCAAAGCATGCTGGGAAATCCCTGGCTCCCTTAAAATGGCCCCGACGTTACAATACTTTGAAAATACTTTGACAAAGTGATTACCCTTTTTACCGACAATGCATAAATGCAAAATCTCGACTCTGAATATCGTAAAACGTGGAGCTGGATCACTATGATTTCAAACCCTCTTTGAAACACTAAAACGTCTGGTGAATAAACGTAATTTAAAGATAGTTTACAAGAGGTAAAAATAATTTCTTCTTCTAAAAATGTATAATGGGTACTTCTAAAAATGCACAAATGGTTACAAGCCTGGCTGTTGAGTTTGTAGTGTTATATTTTATAGTTTTGGCGGATGGGATGCAATTCTCAGTAAGCGAGCAATTCTCGGCATAACACCGGCATGTCTGCTGTGTGTTCTTCCCTGAAATACCACACACCCACACAGCACTCAGAGAAGGAGACAGGAGGAGGAGCACTGGCTGGCATTTCCTCAAATAAATTACAGGAGAAAAAAACTGCATAACAGCCCCATAGCAACACAGGCACAGACCGAGTGTGTATTTTATGGAGGCACACTGCACAATTCTAATGTAATCCAAGGTTCTTGGTGGCGAGTGTTACGTCCGGAAATGAGAAGGAGTCAAGGTGACAGTTTACTAGTTTTATTATTAGCAAACAGAAACTCACAGGAGTCACTCCGCATAGCATGAGAGTCCACAGCAAAGAGGCAGGACCCCAGAGTCCACTTGGTGTCATATCTGGCTCTCTCAGTGCTTTTCTCTGCAGTCTGGATGATGTACAGCTCTGTATTAGTTACCTCCGCCAGGCCGAAGGCCAGGAGGAGGTTATGTTTTTGCCAGCGTTTGTCTGTCTGTTTGTCTGTTTGTTTGTTTGTTTGTCTGTTGGTTAGCAAGATAACTCAAAAAGTTTTGGACGGATTTCGATGAAACTTTCAGGCGTTGTTGGAAATGGTACGAGGAAGAACTGATTAAATTTTGGGGATGATCCACATCACCGTCTGGATACAGGAATTTTTTTAAAGCATTCTTTAACACTGTGACATATGGCCATTTTCAACATGTGCGCAGGCACAATGGAGGGCGCTGGTTGTCGTGTCTGACCAACACAAACTCCGCGTTCTTCAACATTTTAGGCACAAAAGCACGCGGAAAACACTGGTGGGCAGGGCCCGCCAGTGTGCCTGTGTTTGCGCGACGCTGCAAAAGCTGAGACGGGCAGCTGTCCGCCGCCGGATTATTTGGCAGAAATTCCCCGGGCAGCCATAAGCGCTGCACA
Organism: Pholidichthys leucotaenia; assembly: GCA_020510985.1. Taxonomy (NCBI): domain Eukaryota; kingdom Metazoa; phylum Chordata; class Actinopteri; order Cichliformes; family Pholidichthyidae; genus Pholidichthys; species Pholidichthys leucotaenia. Next base: position 40,593 of record JAJAQF010000238.1, read on the forward strand.
AAAACGAGCTCTCTGCTGGAGAAGCTTCTAAATCCTCTTTTGCCGCAGAGCGCAAACCCCAATAATATAAAACCCACAGCAACCTGTCTACCCAATTTGCATCCGTCAGTGAAGCCCTGAGTGCTGCTTTCAGTGGAGGAGATGGACACAACAGCAACACTTCAGTTTATTACCTCCACCAAGGACGCAATGCTTTTGCTACTGAACCACTAATCCTATCACTATCTCATGATAGTTCTTCCTCTTCAGGAAGAAGAGGACGCCTTCACAGCCATTGCGGACTAGCAGGGAGGATGTGGGGGTAGTGGAGGACTACAAAAACCTGGGTGTCATGATCAGCAACAGACTGGACTGGAAATCTAACACCAATGCTGCATACAAGGAGGGGATGAGCAGACTATTTTCTGAGGAAGCTGAGATCCTTCAATGTGTGTAGTGAGATGCTGGAGCTTTTCTATCAGACAGTTGTTGCCAGCGCCGTCTTTTTTGCTGCTGTTTGCTGGGGTAGAGGTATCAGAGTCAGCGACACCAACAGACTTGACAAGATTATCAAGAAGGCTGGCTCTGTAATTGGTCTCAGGCCGGAGACCTTTGAGACTGTGGCGGAGAGGAAGACACTGAACAAACTGTTATCCATCATGGACAACCCTGATCACAACGGAGCACTTTCTCCAGCAGACTACTACAGCTCTGCTACCGAACGGTCAGGTACCAGAAATCTTTTTTGCCACATGTACACTGTACAATAACTCACTCTAATGTTGAATTTTGGTCATAACAATGCTGCCATACTGCACCTTACAGTCTAATTGGTACCTCACATTTCACCCTGTGCCTTATAATCCTTCTTTGTACAGTCAGTGTTATCCATAGATTCATAAGGATCATCATCTATTTAGCCTAGTAGTAGCCTGTGTAGTATATATAAAGTTATCTAAGCATTTTTACTTTCCTGGGTAACTCCTTTTCTATTATGCTGTGTGTATTTCTTTTTTTTTAATTGTATTTATTGAATTTTTTTTGTTTTGTTTTGCACACACACACACATACACACACACACACACAAAAACCAACAACAACAACCAAAACGTGAAAAACAGCTCAGCACAACATTGATCTACACAAAATTAGAGATTGAAATTTAAAAAAAAAAAAAAAAAGGAAAGGGAAAATAAAGGGGATATACTTCAGAGCTAGAAACTCATACATGTACATACATAAACCAGCACTTGTACACTTGTACAGAGGAGTGTATCCATCACGGCACCACAAACAAGGTCCAGGAAAAAAGAAGTCATATTTAATCCAAGTTAACGCTCCCAAGAATTGAAGGCACCGTAAGGTTAGAGAATTTGAGATATGGGTCCATATTTTCATAAAACGTCTCCTTGCTGAATGAAGTAAACATGTTAAATATTCCAAAGGGAAACACTCCATGATAATTTTATGCCAGTTTGTTTTAGTTGGTGGTTTGTCACATATCCATGACAAAAAAATATTCCTTCTTGCCGCGTATGCAAGGATATTGTACAGTCTTGCAGAACTTCCAAAAAGTAATAATTTAATGTGGTGTTACCAACAGCTTGGTGAAGTTTTTAAAGTGAACTTTTACCATCTCTGAACAACTGCCTTATCATAAAAGTTCGGTTGTGTTTTGTGAGGATTTTATTTTGGCAGCAGTCTGCCAGTGCATTGATGGTAGAACCGGTAGGACTCAGGCTGACCTGCTATTCTGCCATAAAAAAAGGAATTAGTTTTTGGAGGAGTCTGCCAATGTGTCCAGGTAGCTGCTTCATGGAGCAGGCTAACCAACTAACTACACACCTGTGGGTTAGTGTAAAAATTGCTCATGAACTCTCAGATCACAGATCGGTTATTCTGTTTAAATAACGGCATTGACAGTCGCTTCTTCGCTACTTCAGTATTAACAGAGTGAAGTCATAGCCTGCACATCATCTGAACACAGGTTGCGTGAAAGCAGCTCTTCTGACAAAACACTGAAAACTCCCCAAACAAATTCCATCCAAAGCACAATGAAAATTTTTTACCTGACAAACCTGTTGTTCTGAGATGAGTCACTTTTCAAGTCTTCACAGCTGCAGGTACATGAGGATGACGTGATCACACTCAGTTAATAGTCTACTGTGATAACAAAGGAGCAGACAGTCATGGATACTGAAAGGGTTAATGTATAGTTAGTGCCAGTGTGACAGAGATCATCCTGCGCAGTTCGCCCCACACGGGACACGAACCCGCGACCTCTCAGTCAACTACACAGTTCGAGCATGGGAGACACAGCACGATCGCGCTGAGCTAAAGGTCTGACCGATAGCTCAGCGCTACCGATACTGTATGAGGCTTTGGGAGGGAGGTTTTACTAACGTTCTACGCCGAACAGTACTAGTTGGCATCCGTTACACCAGAATAATAATTCTGTAGGTGATCTCCCATGATGCTCTACACATATTCCATACAAATTCTGTTTGCATGCTTATGAACGATTATGTTATGATAAACTGAGATAATAGGAATGAGACCAAAGTATAGAGCCCTCTCTTTTCTCTCTCTTAGGTCAGGTCTCTCACATTAGATACACACCCAAACTCAACACCCACGCACACCGTTGATAGTACATTCTAGAATGAAGTGGCGTGTTCAGTGGATGGCCTGTTCCCACCATAGGTAGATTAGCCAATAAGATAGTTGCGTATAAGCCCATCCTATTGTACTGGGTTGCCCCACCCCCGAGAAGATGAATGTAGCCCACACCCGGAAGTCGGGAT
>JAJAQF010000239.1:0-43179 GCA_020510985.1 Pholidichthys leucotaenia
TTAATGACTCCTTCAGATATGTGTTCATCGTCTCCTTCTCTGGCGCTGACAGGCTGTAGAGCCGACCAGAAGGTAACGGAGCCCCCTGGCGGAGGTTGATGGCACAGTCGTAGGGCCGATGAGGGGGAACAGACATAGCTTTCGCTTTACTGAACACCATACCCAGGTCGTGAAACTCCGGAGGCACCAGGGACAGGTCCGGGGGTGCAGCGTCCGTCGCGGGGGGAGGAGCGGACGGCGAGCAGGCAGCGGACTGGAGGCAGGTGCCCAGGCAGAATGTACTCCATGCCGATACCCCAGCTGATCTCCAATCCAGGACCGGGTTGTGAAGACGGAGCCAGGGATACCCCAGGATGACGGGCGACACAGAGTTAGGGAGGACGTAGAAGGTCATCTCCTCCCGGTGGTTTCCCGAGATGATGACCGATACGGGGACAGTTTGATGTGTCACTCTCCCAAGGGAGGCACGGGAGAGGTGGACTAGGGAGATGGGAGTGTTGAGTGCCTGGCAGCGGATGCCCAATCGGGTTGCCAGGCTTTGTGAAATGAAGCTGCCTTCTGCGCCCGAATCCACCAGTGCGTGGGTGAGGTGCCCAGTGGGGTTATGGCAGAAACGGATGGGCAGCTTCAATTGGGTGAGTGATCCTAACCGATTGACGTCCGCGAGGCCCCCAACAGTGACTCGCGGACCCCACCGACTGGCTTTCCGTGGACAACGCTCCACGGTGTGTTTGTCGCCTCCGCAATACATGCAGAGGCCCAACTCACGGCGGCGTTGTTTCTCCACAGGGGAAAGTTTGGTCCAGCCCGTCACCATCGGCTCCGACTCCTCGGGGCACGATGCCGGCGATGCCGCCAGGGGGCGAGCTTGGAACAGGTGCGGCGAGGCTCCGCGAGGGCGAGAAGAAGAAGACTTCCGCCCTGAGGAGCGCTCGCGCAGCCTGTTATCCAAACCTACCGCTAAGGACGTCAGCTCCGCTAGCGTCCCAGGGATATCCCTACCAGCTAGTTCATCCCTCAGATCACTATTGAGGCTGCGGAGGAACAGGCCACAGAGGGAGCGTTCCTCCCAGCCCAATTCCTCCGCCGCTACCCGGAAGTCGACCGAGTGGTCCGCTGCCGACCGGCTTCCCTGCTGGAGAGCGAGAAGCCGATCGACCTGGACCGTCTCGGTTTGAGAATGGTCAAAGACCTCCAGAAAGCGCCTCACGAATTGGTCATAGGTGAGGGTGGCATAACTGGGCCTCGCCATTACGGCGTAGGTCCAAGTTAACGCACGCCCCTCCAGAAGATTCCCTATGTAACCAATCCGGCTGTGATCCGAGGGAAAATCTCCGGGCACACGGTGGAACACGGACTCACACTGCATAATGAACCCCCGCGCTCCGCCGAGCTTACCGCTAAAGCGGGCGGGGGTCGGAATCGGTGTGAGCCGAACCGGTGCCACTGGAGCCGGCTGGACGGCCACTGGAACAGCAGGAGCCGCGCCACCCTGGCGAGTCGGAGGGAATGGCTGTTGGGGGTCCAAGCGGTTCAATCGGTTAGTTAATTCTAATAATTGATTAAGTACCACCTGTTGCTGATAAACAATCTGATCCACCCGAGCCTCGAGGATGGTAAACCGGTGTGCGAGCCCGCCGTCTGCCAAGCCGCTCTGCTGAAGCCGTACTGACATAACGTTCGGCTCAGGAGACGCACACACACAGGCTCAGAGTAGTTCAAACCGTTTATTAACAACAGGGATGTTTGGGTGCGTGTCTGCGGAATGTTAATGTGTTGGTGGTGGCGTCTGCTTCGGACCCAGAGGCAGGAGACCGTTCAGCCGGCAACCCTATGGGAGAAATCAGACACAGGGTGATGAGCACACACCAACACAGGAGGAGAATAGGCGAGGGAGAGAAGCTTACTTGTTTAGGACAGGTGACTGGCGCTTCAAGGATGGAAGCCCGGGAGACAGCCACCTGCAGGGCTCGGTGCAGCAGCGAGGAGAGACGAGGGACGGGATAGTCCGCCGCCGAGGAATCCACCTGTGCACAGGGGAGCAGACTGGAAAGATGAGGTAAGTGATCTTCTTACCGGTAACGAGAATGCTGAAGAGAATGTGGTAGAAGCCCATGAAAGGGAAATGAAGTCTACGGCTTCAGACCGAAGCTCAGGGCGAGGCGGCTTATATCCCTCGCCGCTGATGACTGACAGGTGTGTGAGCAGGTGGCGCCGTTGATGAGCGGCGCGGCGTGACAGTGACTTCATTTTCCTAAGTTTCCTCCATTGATCGCCACCTTGCAAATTATAATTTACATTATACAGAATAAAAATTTAAACACCATCCAGATCAATGTTCTAGATTTACTAAAAAAAAAAGTTGCACATTTTTCAGGAAAAAGTTTCATTTACAGGAAAAAAGTTGGAGATTTTTAAGAAAAAAGTCTCAATTTTCCATAAAAGTTGCAAATGTGTGAGAAAAAAAGTTGTACTTTTACAAGAGAAAAATCACAAATTAATGAGAAAAAAGTTGCAAATTTGAAAGTGAAAAAAGTCAAATTTTTGAGAAGTTGTAAATCTGCAAGAAAAACATTGAAAATTTTCAAGAAAAATTTGAAAATTTGCAAGAGAAAAATCATAAATTAATGAAAAAAGTTGGAAATTTTTGAGAAGAATTTTGAAGAATTTATTAGTAAAAATGGAGAACTTGTAAGTAAATAAAACAAATTTATGTGAAAAAGTTGCAAATTTTTCAGGAAAATGTTGCAATTTATAAGGAAAAAAATTGCAGATTTATGAGAAAAAAGTCACATAAGAAAAAAAGCTGCAAATATACAAGAAAGTTGCAGATTTACAAGAGAAAAAGCTGCAGATTTTTGAAAAGTTGCAAATCAACAAGAAAAAGTTGAAAATTTACAAGAAAAATTTGCAAACATAAAAGAGGAGAAAAGTAGGAACATTTTTGAGAAAAAAAGTTACAAATCTATGAGAAAAACAGATGAAAATTTATAGAGAAAAAATCGCAAATTAATAAGGAAAAAAATTTTGGAGAAAAAAGTCACAATTTTACAGGAAAAAAGTTGCAGATTTCTGAAGAAAAAGCTGCATCAGAAATTGTTGCTCCTAGCATCCTCAGAGCTTCACTGATCTGCGTTTCTAAACATTCATGTGTCTGTGTGCAGCTGACGGTAGAGGAGGTGACGACCACCACGGCGTACCTGGACCTGTTCCTGCGCTCCGTCTCTGAGCCGGCCCTCCTCCACACCTTCCTGTCCTTCATCCTGCTGCACACACACGACAACGTGCACATCCTGGATACACTGGTCAGCAGGGTCAACACACCCTTCCAGGTATCATACCACGCTCCACTTTGCTATTGACCCAAGCTTAGACTGCAGTGTGAATAACTATCTGCTCATGGCCTAGGGAGGCCAGCATATGGGACCAGCATTTGTCGCTCATGAGGACATCAGCAGGACATCTCCGTAGACCGAGTCACTGTAGTTCTCTACCATTAACTCAGGACCTCAGTCTGGCGGGTTGACCAGCTCCAGGAATAGTCCTCATAGCTGGACAATTCACATTTAATGTGATTTTTCTCTGTGTTTCTGTCAGTTGGGTACAGTGTCTTTGGCTCTGTTCAGGACTCTGATTGGCCTCTTCTGTGAAGATGTCATGCTGCAGCAGGTGTTCAGGTCAGTTTTTACAGCTTCACATTTCAACATGCAGTACAGAAGGAGTTCAGGAGGCTTGATTCATACCTGAGCAGCTTGCAACTTTTTTTCTCATTAATTTCCAACTTTTTCTGAAAAAATTGCAACTTTTTTACATTAATCTGGAATTTTTTCATATAAATTTGCAACATTTTTCCCATTAATTTGCAAATTTTTTCATGTAAATTTGTAGCTTTTTCTCGTTAATTTGCAGCTTTTTCTTCTAAATTTGCAAACTTTTCTCATTTATCTGCAGTTTTTTTCTTGTAAATTTGAAAAAAAAAATTCTCATTAATTTGGAACTTTTTCTCATTTACTTGAAACTTTTTTCTTTAATTTGCACCTTTTTTCATGTAAATTTGCAACTCTTTTCCTCGTTAATTTGCAACTTTTGTCTTATTTACATTTTCTCATTAATCTGCAATTTTCTTGCAAATTTGAAACTTTTGTCATTAATTTTCAGTTTTTCATAAATTTGCAATTTTTTCTCATTACTTTGAAACTTTTTTGTCATTAAAATGCAACTTCTTTCTTGTAAATCTGGAACTTTTTCTTAAGTTTGCACCTTTTCTCAATAATTTGGAACTTTTTTCCTTTTAAATTTTTAACTTTTCTTGAAGAAAGATGCCGATTTATCAGAAAAAGTTGGATATTTACACAACAAAAATCATATAGTCTGACATGATTTACGACCCAAGAGACAGACGCTGACACGAGTGATTACAGACAATTATCTTTTATTGTTAAAGTGTGAATGTAGTGCGTGAGTGGATGTATGTGTTCGTCTGGTCACTAGAGCTGAGCCCGTCTTGTGATGACCTGGCAACCCTGGAAACACACAAGCACAACGGTTACTACTGTACAGTAGCAATATCGGCGTATATGCTGCAGGTGCTTACTTGCAGGTCCCACAATGTAAGTCCGGCTGGCTCTTGGTGTCCGTGTGACGTGGTGCTCGAGGTGCCCGGCGTTGCGGGGGTGAGGAGGAACTCCGAGGAGGAAAAGGCTGTGCCTCGTCAGCTGAGGAGGATTGTCCGCCGCCTGGGAGGTCCACCTGTGCACAGGGGATAGAACTTGCAGATGATGAGTGCTGGGTTTGCTTACGTGACTTGGCCTGGCTTGGCGTTGGCTTCTTGACTTGTGGTCGAGATCTTGGCGCATTGCTTGGCAAGGAAGACAGATGACTCCGTGCTGAGGAGTCCGTGCGTCGGGCTTTTAAAGCCCGCTGATTGCCACCTGCTGGAGTGAGCACAGCTGATGATGATGATGCTGATGACGGCCTGGCGGCCATCATGACAGTACTCCCCCCTCTAGAGGTGCCTCCAGGCACCTGCCCAATCCTACCTGGATGCGCCCGATGGAAATCGCGGATCAACTGCTTGTCGAGGATCAACGCAGGGCGTATCCAGGAGCGATGCTCAGGGCCAAACCCCTCCCAGTCCACCAAATACTGGAGGCCCCGACCCCTCCTGCGGACGTCCAGGATTGCTGCCACCCCCCAGGCCGGATGGCCATCGATCATCCTCGGGGAAACAGGAGCCGCGGGAGGCGGGCACAGCGGGTCGGCGATGTAGGGCTTGACCTGGGAGACGTGGAAAGTGGGGCAGATGCGCATGTGAGGGGGGCGAACAAGACGCACAGACACAGGGTTGACAATGCGGGCAATGACAAAAGGACAGATGAAGCGCTTGGTCAGTTTACGCTTCTCGGCAGGCACACTGATGTTTCTCGTGGACAACCATACCTTCTGACCCACCTTGTAATCCGGGGCGGGACTCCTATGACGGTTGGCCACCTCAATGTTGCGTTCCGTGGTTCTCAGAAGGGCTCTGCGGGTGATGGACCAAATCCGCCGACAATGCCTGGTGTGAGCCTGTACAGACGGAACCGCTACCTCTCCCTCCTCCTCAGGGAACAGAGGTGGATCGTACCCCAAAGATGCCTTAAAGGGGGACATCCCCGTGGCCGCGGACACCGTGGTGTTATGAGCGTACTCGATCCACGGGAGGTACATGCTCCAAGAAGAAGAGCAGGAGGAGATGACGCAGCGCAGTGCAGCCTCCAGCTCCTGATTGGCCTGCTCGCACTGGCCATTGCTCTGCGGATGGTATCCAGAGGAGAGACTGGCCATGGCCCCCAGTACCGTGCAGAACGCCTTCCAAACTTGAGACACAAACTGTGGCCCTCGATCCGAAACGATGTCAGCGGGGATCCCGTGAGGACGATCCACGTGAAGGACGAGAAGGTCCGCCGTCTCCCGCGCTGAAGGCAACCTCCGGAGAGGCACAAAGTGGGCAGCTTTAGAAAAGCGGTCCACAATTGTCAAAACAGTCGTGAAGTGGCCGGAGGGGGGCAAACCGGTCACGAAGTCCATGGCCACATGGGACCAGTGGCGGGAAGGGACGGGCAAAGGGTGCAGAAGACCCGCCGGGGCCGATGATGACGTCTTCCCAGTGGCGCACTGAGCACAGGCCCGGACATAGTTGTTAACATCCTTCCGTAGCCCTGGCCACGAAAAGGTCCTCTGGAGGAGGTCAATGGTCCGACTCACACCCGGATGGCACGCCAGTTTGGACGCGTGACCCCACTCTATTACCTGACCCCTAACAGAACGAGGAACAAATAGACGACCCGGAGGCCCCCCACCCGGATCGGGCTCCACCTCCTGTGCTCTTCTGACCTTGTCGCAGATTCCCCAGGACAATGCACCCACCACACAGGCAGACGGCAGGATAGTCTCCTCCTGCTAGTCAGAGGACGGCACGTCAAACTGCCTGGAAATGGCGTCAGGCTTACCATTCTTGCTTCCCGGCCGGTAGCAGATCGTAAAATTAAAGCGACCAAAGAAGAGTGACCAGCGGGCCTGGCGTGCGTTCAGCTGCTTGGCCGTCCTGAGGTATTCAAGGTTGCGATGGTCAGTCCACACGACAAACGGCTGGGCAGCCCCCTCCAGCCAGTGCCTCCACTCCTCCAGAGCGAGTTTGACGGCCAGCAGCTCCCTGTCACCAATGCTGTAGTTCCTCTCAGCAGGTGTTAAGCGATGAGAGAAGTAAGCGCAGGGTTGGATCTTTCCATCCGTCAGGGAGCGCTGAGAGAGAACGGCCCCAACCCCCGAATCCGAGGCGTCCACCTCCACCAGGCATTGTAGCTCCGGGTCCACCTGGGTCAACACACGAGCCGAGGCAAACTCCTCCTTCAGTCTCTCAAATGCTGCAGCAGCCTCCTCACTCCAGCGAAAGGGGACCTTCGGGGATGTGAGCGCAGTCAGGGGTCTGGCGATGTTCCCAAAGTTAGGCACAAAACGCCGGTAAAAATTGGCAAAACCCCAAAACCCCTGCAGCTGTTTCCTAGATGTAGGTGTGGGCCAATCCACCACCGCCTTGACCTTGTCCGGATCGGGGAGAACCTGGTTACGGGCGATGATAAATCCCAGGAAAGAGGTGCGGTCCGTGTGGAATTCACATTTCTCCGCCTTGACGAACAACTGATTCTCCAGGAGGCGCTGCAGAACCCGCCGTTCATGCACCTGGTGCTCCTCCAGTGTGCGCGAGAAGATGAGGATATCATCGAGGTACACAAAGACGAAGGAGTTCAGAAAGTCCCGGCGGACGTCATTTATTAGGCGCTGGAACACCGCCGGAGCGTTGGTTAACCCAAACGGCATCACTAAATATTCAAAGTGGCCGCTTGGGGTCCGGAAAGCAGTCTTCCATTCGTCACCTTCTCGAATACGCACCAGGTGATAGGCGTTCCGTAGATCTAACTTGGTGAACCATGACGCCCCCTGGAGGGAATCGAAAGCAGTGTTCATCAAGGGGAGCGTATATTTGTCTTTGATTGTAATATCATTGAGACCCCGGAAATCGATGCAGGGGCGCAGCGAGCCATCCTTCTTCCCCACGAAGAAGAACCCTGTGCCTACGGCTGAGGACGGGGGACGGATGATACCGGAAGCCAAAGACTCCTTGATATACGTGTCCATGGCCTCACGTTCCGGAGCTGACAGGCTATACAGGCGGCTCGCCGGAAGAGGGGCCCCAGCCTTGAGATTGATTGCGCAGTCATACGGGCGATGGGGGGGAAGGGACAGCGCCCGTGACTTACTAAACACTGGACCCAGGTCATGGTAGACGTCAGGCACCTTGGACAGGTCCGGAGGAGGCGTCGAGGGAGGCAGCATCGGGACCGAGGGGGCACACGCCGCTGACTGGAGACAGGCGCTCAGGCAGAACGAGCTCCACGCTGTGATACTCCCAACTTGCCAGTCGAAAGTGGGGTTATGCAGCCGAAGCCAGGGGTACCCCAGGATGACGGGTGAAGAGGAGATGGGCAGAACCAGGAACCGTATTTCCTCCCTGTGATTCCCAGAGACTATTACAGACACAGGGGCCGTCTGGTGGGAAACTGACGTTAAAGATGCTTTGGATAGGGTGACAAGATGAATGAGGGGGCATAAGGACTGACAGCTGAGGCCCATCAGGGTTGCCAGGTCTCTGGAGATGAAATTCTGCTCAGCTCCAGAGTCAACTAAGGCGTGTGTGGTGTGTTCCTTGTGTTTGTGGAGGAGTCTAATGGGGAGGTGGCAACTAGTGAGGGGTTTTTCCTGATCTTTGTCCGCGAATCCCCCTACTGTGATCCGCGGACCTCCCCTTTTAACGGGCAGTCCACTACTCCATGTGACCCATTCCCACAGTAGAAACACAACCCCTGCTCCCTGCGGCGCTGTCTTTCAGCCGCTGTAATACCCGATTGCCCCACAATCATATCCTCCTGCTCCGGAAGTTCCTCAGATGAGGGCAGAGCGAGGAGGGAGGACCTAATGGACCGAGGGCGAGATTTACTCGAACGGGTCATAGTTCGCCATTCGGCCGCTCGCTCCCTTAGCCTGCTATCTAAGCTGATGGTGAGGGAGATTAACTCCCCTAACCTGTCTGGTTTATCCTTTGCTGCTAGCTCGTCCTTTAACTCAGGGCTAAGACTGCGGAGGAAGATTCCACAGAGCGCTGGCTCCCCCCACCCAACCTCAGCAGCTAATACCCGGAAGTCAACGGAGTAATCAGCGGCAGACCTACTGCCCTGCTGAAGTCCTAGCAGCCGTTCGGTTAACACCGCGCCCCGGTCAACATGATCGAACACCTCCATGAACTCTGCCACGAACTGCTGGTAAGTCAAAAATGGATAGCTTGGTTTGGCCATGATGGTATAAGCCCAATCTAAGGCTCTGCCTCCCAGCAAGTTGATAATATATCCAATTTTGTTCAAATCAGTGGTAAAGTCCCCCGGGACGCGGAGAAACACAGACTTGCACTGCAGCAAAAACCCTCGTGCCTCCCCAAGTTTGCCATTAAAACGAGCGGGGGTTGGCACGGGAGTTAGGCGATGTGCGGATGGTGGGTTGGTTTGGCTAGTAGCAGTAGTTGCTGGTGCAGAAGGCGCCCCGCTGGCCGGGGGAAATGCCTGGTGTCCTTCCAGGCGATCCAGCCGGCTGTTAATTTGAGTCAGTTGGTTTAAGATTACCGTCTGTTGGTGGGAAATCATGTCAACTCGTGCGCTGAGAGTGTTTAAACGGCGTGACAGCGCGCTGTATGTTGGGTCATCCTGACGGAGTCGTACTGACATGATTTACGACCCAAGAGACAAACGCTGACACGAGTGATTACAGACAATTATCTTTTATTGTTAAAGTGTGAATGTAGTGCGTGAGTGGATGTATTATGTGTTCGTCTGGTCACTAGAGCTGAGCCCGTCTTGTGATGACCTGGCAACCCTGGAAACACACAAGCACAAAGGTTACTGCTGTACAGTAGCAATATCGGCGTATATGCTACAGGTGCTTACTTGCAGGTCCCACAATGTAAGTCCGGCTGGCTCTTGGTGTCCGTGTGACGTGGCGCTCAAGGTGCCCGGCGTTGCGGGGGTGAGGAGGAACTCCGAGGAGGAGGAAGCTGTGCCTCGTCAGCTGAGGAGGATTGTCCGCCACCTGGGAGGTCCACCTGTGCACAGGGGATAGAACTTGCAGATGATGAGTCCTGGGTTTGCTTACGTGACTTGGCCTGGCTTGGCGTTGGCTTCTTGACTTGTGGTCGAGATCTTGGCGCATTGCTTGGCAAGGAAGACAGACGACTCTGAGCTGAGGAGTCCGTGCGTCGGGCTTTTAAAGCCCGCTGATTGCCACCTGCTGGAGTGAGCACAGCTGATGATGATGATGCTGATGATGGCCTGGCGGCCATCATGACATAGTCATGAGAAAAAAGTTGCAAATTTAGAGGAAAAAGAGCCAAAGTTCCAAGAGACCTAGAAATAAACATCGTCATTAAAACTTTGTAAAACAGCAAAGTTACTGGTAGCCTAAGAATGGTGCACCATACTGAATAAAAAAGTGGGAAATTTGGAAAGAAATGTGAAAAATATAGATTTTCTTTTGGCCAAAAATTGCATGAAATTGCTCTTTATTGTTCCTAAAGGTTGTCAACACACACATTCAGTAGTGTCTGATTTCCTAGCTTTCTAGTGTTTGGTGAAAATGTCTTCATATAATGACATGAGCTGCTTTCAGCAGCTCGTGTCAATATATGAAGTAGATGATTGTTGTAATTTTATAACTGCAACAATCACAAAGTCTATAGAAAAATTTACAAAGCAAATTAAAAGTAGACAACAGAAGATTATCCTACCATGGTTAAATAATGAAATAAGAAAACTTATGAAGAGGCGACACTCTGCATTGAAAACATCATTTACCTCTAAACTACAAAATGATCACCTCGTTTACAAAAGTTTAAGAAATATAGTGGTACAAGAGCTGCGTAAATCAAAAGTATCTTATTACAATAAATTGATAGATCATGCAAAGGGTAACAACAGTTCCCTATGGAGGCACTTAAATAACTTAACCAACAAAAAAAAAAAATGATCAGACGGGGGTAAAGGAACTTAGAATTAATGGCAAGACCATCAGTGACAATGCTACATTGGCAAATGAATTTAATTCATATTTTGTGGAGTCGGTGGAAGAATTAACAAAAAACTTTGTGCTGCCAAATGTGCTCAACAATACAAAATCAATACTTTCAACAGTTTCTTTTCATATTAATGAGGTAAATGAAGAATTAATTGCTGGCATTGTTAAAACATTGTCAAACTCTAAAACTAATGATATCTACAATATGAGCACTTCCTTTCTTAAAACGCACAGCAAAATATTAATCAAACCACTGACTCATCTCATTAATCTCTCTATTAGGTCTTGTACATTTCCATCTGGCTGGAAAAAATCTGTCGTCATATCAGTTTTTAAATCAGGTAGTAAAGACAATATATGTAATTACCGCCCAATCTCTCTTTTACCAGTCCTGTCTAAGGTTCTTGAAAAAGTTGTAGCTACACAGCTGATAGACTATCTACAAGACAGTCAACTTTTTCATCCACACCAATTTGGTTTTAGACCAGGATACTCAACAGAAACAGCAAACTGCTGCCTTATTGAAAATGCCAAACAGTCCTTGGACAGGAGTAATGTGGTGGGAGCTGTTTTTCTGGACCTCAAAAAGGCTTTCGACACTGTAAACCACAGCTTGCTTTTATCTAAAATGGTATCTTTTAACTTTTCTCCCGATACAATAGAATGGTTTGCATCTTATCTCCAGAACAGAGAACAGTGTGTAAAAGTTCACCGGGATAAATCCTTTCTTTTAAATAACCGTATGGGTATCCCACAAGGGTCCATTATTGGTCCTTTACTTTTCAGCATTTTTATTAATGACCTGCCATTACACTGCTCAGCTGCAACATGTCAACTTTATACAGATGATGCAGTTATTTACACAGCTGCCAAGACTCCAGTACAGGCTGCAGACGTCCTGTCTTCAAGCATGGTTGATGTCCAAGAGTGGCTCATCCAGAACCATCTACTGCTGAACCTTCAGAAAACAGTTTCAATCAAAAAATGTAACCTGCAACATTTTAAAGTTAATATACATGATCAAGACATTAGTTCAGTTACAGAATTAAAATACCTTGGCATTGTACTAGATTCTCAACTCAAATTTAATCTTCACATAAAGAAGATTTCTAAAACAGTAAAAAAAATCTGAACTGTTTTAAATTAGACATTACATACCACATCAAGGAGCCGCACTGTATATGCATTCTATGTTTTTTTTCTCATATATCATAGTGTCTGACAGTCTGGGCTCAAGCAGCTCCTACAATAAAACATATAGGTGTGGTCTATATTAACCATATATTCCATAACCTACATATGTTAAAGCATGTGGAAATGTTTGGTGATTACATATGTAAAGAACTTCACACCTCTGAAAGGACAAAGGACTCTCACCCGCCGAGTGAAGAACAAAGACGTTCCCGGACGCGGCGGCGGAGGAGACCGGAGGAGCCACCCTCACCCCCCAAGGCGAGGAGAGGAAATACCAGGACAATGGGGGGATTAAGATAATGAGGGATGTCAGCCTTTGTTATGCATGTCTTTTGTTGTGTGCATGTATATAATCAGCGAGTGGGAGAGATTCTGCCTCTTTTCCCTTCTGCCACTCTCTGCACCAGATGAGACTTGTTGGAAGAGCTGAATATTAAAGCTTTGCTTATAAACCAAATCGCCTCTTCATTTCCAAGCTCTTCTACAATAGGTTCATTATATAATCAAACTCTAAAAATCTTGGATAAAAAGCCCATTAGGTGGCATCATTGTTATATTCTAAAAAATATATAATTTACTGAGTTTTGAGAGTTTCATTGACCTCTGTTTTCTGAAATTAATTTTCAAATGTTTCCATAAATCAGCGCCAGAGCCACTTGTTGGATTCATCCAAAGACAGGACAGCAGCAGAGCCACCAGGAGCTCTGTTAACAACAATTGTAAAATATCCCACCGCAGAACCACATTTGGACAAACAGCTTTTTCTGTAAAGGGCAGTTATATCTGGAACACAATGCCAAATGAAATCAAAATAATAACGGATTTTAAAACATTTACTACAAAGGTTAAAAACTGGCTGAAAAATAAACAAGAATGTACCCATGTATGAAATGATTGTCTGCAGGGTGTGAGTGAAGAAGGGAAGGAATGAATGTGTCTGATTATAGTGAGTGACTGAGGCAGGGAGGGTACTACTACTGTAACAGGCAAATGTGAAACAGGTTTTTATATTGTATATTTATAATTTTGTTTGCATTGATGTATGTGGATATTGTTCATACTGTTTTCATTTTGTTTTTTTCCTCATTATTCTCTCTTTTTATCTGTTTCTTTTCTCTAAAGCCCATCCAGGGACAAGAGTTGCAAATTAGCTTAATGCTATACACTCTCTGTGCAACACATCAGATTTTTTTTTGTCTATGTTTATTGCACTGTCCCTGACAAATAAACAAATAAAAAAAAAATTCTAAATCACAAATTAATGAGGGAGGAGGGAGGTCCGGGAGGTCTTCAACTCCCACCTCCGAAAAAGCTTCAACCACATTCCGAGGGAGCCTGGAGACAAAGAGTCTGAATGAGCCATGTTCTCCACCTCTGTTGTTGAAGCAGCGGCCCAGAGCTGCGGCCGCAAGGTCGTCGGTGCATCTCGTGGTGGCAACCCCCGAACCAAGTGGTGGACACCAGTGGTGAGGGGGGCCATTAAGCTGAAGAAGGAATCCTATCAAGCTTGGTTGGCTTGTGGGACTCCCGAAGCAGCTGAGGTGTACCGGCAGGCCAAGCGGCGTGCAGCTCGGGTGGTTGCTGAAGCAAAAACCCGGGTATGGGACGAGTTCGGTGAGGCCATGGAACAAGACTTTCAGTCGGCCTCGAAGACATTCTGGCAAACTGTCCGGCGGCTCAGGAGGGGAAAGCAGCTCCCTGTCCACACTGTGTATGGTGCGGATGGGACACTGTTGACTTCGACTGGGGATATCGTCGGGCGGTGGAAGGAATACTTCGAGGATCTCCTCAATCCCACTGATACGCCTTCCACAGAGGAAGCAGGGTTTGAGGACGAGGGGGACGACTCACCTATCACAGGGGCTGAGGTCGCCAAGGTGGTTAAAAATCTCCTTGGTGGCCGGGCCCCGGGGGTGCACGAGATTCGCCCTGAGTACCTCAAGGCCCTGGATGTTGTTGGGCTGTCATGGTTGACACGCCTCTGCAACATTGCGTGGAGGTCGGGGGCAGTGCCTTTGGCATGGCAAACCGGGGTGGTGGTTCCTCTCTTCAAAAAAGGGGACCGGAGGGTGTGCTCCAACTTTAGAGGGATCACACTTCTCAGCCTCCCTGGGAAGGTCTATGCTAAGGTACTGGAGAGGAGAGTCCGGCCGTTGGTCGAACCTTGGATTCAGGAGGAGCAATGTGGTTTTCATCCTGGCAGTGGCACATTGGACCAGCTCTTTACTCTCTTGAGAATTCTTGAGGGTTCGTGGGAGTTTGCCCAACCAGTTTACATGTGTTTTGTGGACTTGGAGAAGGCATTTGACCGCATCCCTCGTGGTTTTTTGTGGGGGGTGCTTCGGGAGTATGGGGTATCGGGCTTATTATTACGAGTTATTCGGTCTCTGTACGACCATTGTGAGAGTTTGGTTCATATTGCCAACACTCGGTCGGAGTCATTCCAGTGAGAGTTGGACTCCGTCAGGGCTGCCCTTTGTCACCGATCCTGTTCATAATTTTTATGGACAGGATTTCTAGGTGCAGCCAGGGAATGGAGGGTGTCATGCTTGGTGACCACAGGATCTCATCTCTGTTGTTTGCAGGTGATGTAGTCCTGTTGGCTTCATCCAGCAATGACCTACAGCTCTTGACGGGACGGTTTGCCGCAGAGTGTGAAGCGGCTGAGATGAGAATCAGCACCTCCAAGTCTGAGTCCATGGTCCTCAGCCGGAAACAGGTGGATTGTCCTCTCTGGG
This sequence comes from Pholidichthys leucotaenia, assembly GCA_020510985.1. Lineage (NCBI taxonomy): Eukaryota > Metazoa > Chordata > Actinopteri > Cichliformes > Pholidichthyidae > Pholidichthys > Pholidichthys leucotaenia. The sequence continues at coordinate 14,589 of JAJAQF010000239.1, forward strand.
TTGGGGACAGGCTCCTGCCCCAAGTGGAGGAGTTTAAGTCTCTTGGGGTCTTGTTCACGAGTGAGGGGAAAATGGAGCGAGAGATTGACAGACGGATTGGAGCAGCATCTGCAGTGATGCGGACGTTGTACCGGTCTGTTGTGGTGAAGAGGGAGCTTAGTTCTAAGGCAAAGCTGTCGATTTACCAGTCAATCTACGTTCCTACTCTCACCTATGGTCACGAGCTTTGGGTAATGACCGAAAGAACACGATCGCGGATACAAGCGGCTGAAATGAGCTTTCTCCGTAGGATTGCTGGACTCACCCTCAGAGACAGGGTGAGGAGCTCAGTCATCCGGGAGAGGCTCAGAGTAGAACAGCTGCTCCTCCACATTGAAAGGAGTCAGTTGAGGTGGTATGGGCATCTGATTAGGATGCCTCCTAGACGCCTCCCACTTGAGGTGTTTCAGGCATGTCCCACTGGGAGGAGACCCCGGGGCAGACCCAGGACTCGGTGGAGAGACTATGTCTCCCAGCTGGTCTGGGGACGCCTTGGTATCCTCTCTGAAGAGCTGGAGCAGGTGGCTGGGGAGAGGGAAGTCTGGGCTTCTCTGCTTGAACTGCTGTCTCCGCGACCCGGACCTCCGGAAAAGCAGTAGAAGATGGATGGATGGACAAATTAATGAGAAATAATTGCAAATTAATGAGAAAAAGTTGCAAATTTGCAAGAGAAAAAAGTCACAAAATTTTGAGAAGACGTTGCAAATCAACAAGAAAAAAAGTTTAAAATTTACAAGAAAAATGTATAAGTTTGCAAGAGAAAAATCACAAATTAATAAGAAAAAAGTTGCAAATCTATGAGAGTTGAAAATTTGCAGAGGAAAAAAATAAATTTAGGAGAAAAAAATTGCATATTTACCAGAAGGAAGTTGCAAATTTACGAGAAAAAAATTGCAGATTTATGAAAAAAAAGTTGGATATTTCCAGGACAAAAATCATAAATTCATGAAAAAATTTCTAAGTCTGAAAGTAACCCCATTGTGGTTTCATCCATAGCTTTCCCTGCGGTCTGTATCTCCTCCTCCTCCTCCTCCGGTTCTGATTCCTTGCAGCCACCTGAGCAGGAAGCAGCGCTGCTTCTTAACGCAGAAGGACTGCTGCTCCTCCAGCGCCTCCTCTTTCCTGCTCCTCCTGCCTTCCTGGTGCCCCGGAGATCTCCACAACACTCAGTTGGAGCACATCCACTGGCCCAAAGGAGCAGGTGGGCGTAACAAACAGATACAGTAGTAAATACCCTGTAAAAAAAGACAAATAATCAGTAGAATTCTCTCTCTCATGTGTCAGATGTGTCAGTGTCAGACAGCGTTGGTTACTGTCGTGGTTCAGACTTTCTGATGGACGTAAACTACCTCCATTACCTCTGGGATGGCCACCAAGCCATCTCCGTCTCCACCAGGTGAGTTTCTGACCGTTGCTCAGCCTCTTCACCACTGCTGACCTGGAGGACAGGTCATGGTAGGGGAAGGAGTTGAGGGTCCAAAACTGTAACACTGTAAACCACTGTGGGAATGAGGGTTGAAAATGGTTGTATTGTGTAGTAGTGCCATCTTCTGGCCAACAGTCAGTTTTGCATGTATAATCAGGGGAAGAATGCATGATAATTTCTCCATCTTCTTCACAAATAGTTCTATGTTATCATGAGATATCTCATTTCACTGCTGGGGGGACAGTAAACAGACTACATCTCTAGAATAAATATTTATGGGCACACTAAGTTTTACTGCAGAAGAAACCTGTATTTCCTTTGTATTGACTGCATAATGTGTGAGGAAATAACTTCAGTAAATACTGTGCCAGTGTGTCCTACGCTCCATAGATCACAGATACAACTCTGATGATTGGAACAAACAAAACTGCATGAAAATTTACTTTTTACCTTTAAATTTTCGACTTTTTTCCTCATGAATTTGCTACTTTTTTCTTGTAAATTTGAAACTTTTTTCCACATATTTATGACTTTTTTTTCTCACAAATTTACCATTTTTTTTCTTGTAAATTTGCAAGTTTTTTTCCTGTAAATTTACAGCTTTTTTAAATCAGACATTTGCTACTTTTGTTCTCCTAAATCTGCAAATATTTTTTCTCAAAAATGTACATTTTTTTCCATAAATTTGTAATTTTTGCTTGTAAATTTGAAAGTTTTTTTCCTGCTGTTTTTTATTTTTTTATTGAGAGATTAAAGGAGTGATACATGGTTGTATGCAGCAGAACTCTCATATTTTTGTTTCTACAACCAGAACAGAACAGTGTCTCTGTATAAAGAAATAACTAAAATATACAAGAAAAGGGAAAAGAAAATTGGTTCTAAATAAACAGACTCATATACAAGCACATGGAAGTCTACTTATTTTATATACCCATATAAAGACGTGGACAAAATTGTTGGTACCCCTCTGTTAATGAAAGAAAAACCCACAATGGTCACAGAAATAACTTGAATCTGACAAAAGTGGTAATAAATAAAAATTCTATGAAAATTAATCAATGAAAATCAGACAATGCTTTTGAATTGTGGTTCAACATAATTATTTTAAAAAACAAACTCATGAAACAGGCCTGGACAAAAATGATGGTACCCTTAACTTAATATTTTGTTGAACAACCTTTTGAGGCAATCACTGCAATCAAACCATTTCTGTAACTGTCAATGAGACTTCTGCACCTCTCAGCAGGTATTTTGGCCCACTCCTCATGAGTAAACTGCTCCAGTTGTCTCAGGTTTGAAGGGTGCTTTCTCCAGACGGCATGTTTCAGCTCCTTCCACAGATGTTCAATAGGATTTAGATCAGGGCTCATAGAAGGCCACTTTAGAATAGTCCAATGTTTCACTCTTAGCCATTCTTGGGTGTTTTTAGCTGTGTGTTTTGGGTCATTATCCTGTTGCAAGACCCATGACCTGCGACTGAGACCAAGCTGTCTGACACTGGGCAGCACATTTCTCTCTAGAATACATTGATAGTCTTGAGATTTCATTGTACCCTGCACAGATTCAAGACACCCAGTGCCAGATGCAGCAAAGCAGCCCCAGAACATAACAGAACCTCCTCCATGTTTCACAGTCAGGACAGTGTTCTTTTCTTGGTATGCTTCATTTTTGCGTCTGTGAACATAGAGCTGATGTGCCTTGCCAAAAAGTTCCAGTTTTGTGTCATCTGTCCATAGGACATTCTCCCAGAAGCTTTGTGGCTTGTCAACATGCAGTTTGGCAAATTCCAGTCTGGCTTTTTTATGATTTGTTTTCAACAGTGGTGTCCTCCTTGGTCGTCTCTCATGAAGTCCACTCTGGCTCAAACAATGACGGATGGTGCGATCTGACACTGATGTACCTTGACCTTGGAGCTCACCATGAATGTGTTTAGAGGTTGTTCTGGGCTCTTTTGTTACCATTCGTATTATCCGTCTCCTCCTGCGGCCACGTCCAGGGAGGTTGACTACAGTCCCGTGGATCTTAAATTTCTGAATAATATGTGCAACTGTAGTCACAGGAACATCAAGCTGCTTGGAGATGGTCTTATAGCCTTTACACCTTTAACATGCTTGTCTATAATTTTCTTGCTAATCTCCTGAGACAACTCTCTCCTTTGCTTCCTCTGGTCCATGTTTAGTGTGGTACACACCATGTCAACAAACAGCACAGTGACTACTTGTCACCCTTTAAATAGGCCGACTGACTGATTACAAGTTTGTAGACACCTGTGATGTTAATTAGAGGACACATCTTGGTTGAACATGTCCCTATGGTCACATGATTTTCAATCTTTTCTAGGGGTACCATCATTTTTTTCCAGGCCTGTTTCATGAGTTTGTTTTTTTTTTAAATAATTCTGTTGAACCACAGTTCAAAAGTATTGTCTGATTTTGTCAGGAATCTGAAAGTATTTGAACTCACAAAGACAAAAACATTCCAAATATTTGTCAATCAGATACGAGACATTTATTGCTCATTTGAGTCTTTAACTTGTGCACAAGGAGCGTCACTGACCTTCTGTTACAGAATTGGAAGTGAGCGCTGCTGCTCACAGGCAGCATTTCCTTTATATACACAAAGTAAAAGCTGGACATAATTACACAACATTTGCCCCACCCTTGTGAGTGGTGCACAGAAATCAGACTTCTCATCACAAGATTCTTTAGACAACAACTCAGCAGTTTCCAAACTTAAGTACAGACAGGACAATTATTTTTAACTTTCTTAGTAAGTTCCAGACATCATCAGACATGTTCATTAAAGGGCAACAAGTGAAAGGTACAAATCAGCAAGTATAGTTCAAAATCCATTATGAAATGATAACATGTATATACATAATGCATAATATGCATAATTTTCTGACAGATTTTGATTGGTTAATTTTCATAGAATTTTTATTTATTACCACTTTTGTCAGATTCAAGTTATTTCTGTGACCATTGTGGGTTTTTCTTTCATTAACAGAGGGGTACCAACAATTTTGTCCACGGCTGTATATGTACCCATATGTAAACAGAGGGCTAATAGAAGAAATGTCACAAAAAGTGTGTGTGGGGGGGGTGAAATGGGGGAGGGAATTAGATAGTAAATGAAAAAATATTTGCAAATAGAGCTCAATCAAAAGATGGGGGTTTTAAAGAATAAAAGTAATTGATGAAAGGGTTTCAGTTTTCAAAAAACTTAGCTGAGGAGCCTTTGACATGGTTAGGGACCCAGGAGACAGACGCTGACACGAGAAGATATAAGACAATTATTCTTTATTAATGTAATGTGTGTTTGGTGAGTGAGTGAGTGAGTGCGTGGCTGTCTGGTCACTGGAGCTGAGCGTATCCTGCGGCGACCTGGCAACCCTGGAACACACAAGCACAAACAGTTACTACTGTTCGCTGGGATGACAGACCTGCAGCTTGTGATGCTTACTTGCAGGCGCCACAGAGAGAATTCTGCTGGCTCCGAGTGCCCGTGCAGAGTGGTGCTCGTGGTGCTCGACGTAGCGGAGGTGAGGAGGAACTCCGAGGTGGAGGAGATGGCGTCCCGTCAGCTCGGGAGGTTAGTTCGCCGCCAGGGAGGTCCACCTGTGCACAGGGGAAAGGCTAGGAGAGGATGAGTGCTGACGTTGCTTACTTGGCTTGGCTTGATGTGACATCTTGGCTTTGGCTTTGGCCTGAGGTCGTATCCTCGACGCATTGCTGGGCAAAGGCGACAGACGACTCTGTGCAGAGCAGTCTGGGGTTCTGGCTTTTAAAGCCCTCTGATTACCACCTGCCGGTGTGTGCGCAGCTGATGATGATGATGACGGCCCAGCGGCCGCCATGACAGTACTCCCCCCTCTAGAGGTGCCTCCAGGCACCTGGCCAATCCTACCTGGATGCGCCCGATGGAAATCGCGGATCAGCTGCTTGTCGAGGATCAACGCTGGGCGAATCCAGGAGCGATGCTCAGGACCAAACCCCTCCCAGTCCACCAAATACTGAAGGCCCCGACCCCGCCGGCGGACATCCAAGATGGCAGTCACCCCCCAAGCCGGATGGCCATCGATCATCCTTGGGGGGGCAGGAGCCGTGGGGGGCGGGCACAGAGGGTCGGCGATGTACGGCTTGACCTGGGAGACGTGAAAGGTAGGGCAGATGCGCATGGAAGAGGGGAGAGCAAGACGCACAGACACAGGGTTGACAATACGAGAAATGACATAAGGGCCGATGAAGCGCTTGGTCAGCTTGCGCTTCTCGGCCAGCACATTAATGTTCCTAGTGGACAACCACACTTTCTGACCCACCTTATAGTCCGGGGCGGGCCTCCTGTGGCGGTTGGCCACCTGGATGTTACGTTCTGTAGTCCTCAGGAGGGCTCTGCGGGTGATGGACCAGATCCACCGACAACGCCTGGCGTGGATCTGCACTGAAGGAACCGCTACCTCGTTCTCCTCCTCAGAGAACAGTGGTGGATCAAACTCCAGGGACGCCTTGAAAGGGGACATCCCAGTAGCAGAGGCCACCGTGGTGTTATGGGCGTACTCGATCCAAGGTAGAAACATGCTCCAAGAAGAGGAGCAGGAGGAGATGACACAGCGCAGCGCAGCCTCCAGCTCCTGATTGGCACGCTCGCACTGACCGTTGCTCTGCGGGTGGTACCCAGAGGAGAGACTCGCCGTGGCCCCCAGCACCGTGCAGAACGCCTTCCAGACTTGGGATACAAACTGTGGTCCTCGATCCGATACGATGTCGGCGGGGATTCCGTGAAGGCGGACCACATGTTGAACGAGAAGGTCTGCCGTCTCCCGCGCCGAAGGCAGCCCTCAGAGAAGCACAAAATGAGCCGCCTTAGAAAAACGGTCCACTATCGTCAGAACGGTCGTGAAATGACCAGAGGGGGGCAGGCCGGTTACAAAATCCATGGCCATGTGGGACCAGGGGCGAGAAGGGACAGGCAAATGGTGCAGAAGACCAGCCGGGGGGGATGATGATGATTTCCCAGTAGCGCACTGGGCGCAGGCCTGGACATAATTGTTGACATCCTTCCTCAACCCTGGCCACCAAAAGGCCCTCTGGAGAAGGTCGGTGGTTCGGCCCACTCCCGGATGGCACGCCAGCTTGGATGCGTGGCCCCATTCGATTACCTGACTTCTGACAGAAAGAGGGACGAACAGACGGCACGGGGGGCCCCCACCCGGATCAGGCTCCGTCTCCTGCGCTCTTCTGACCTTATCGCGGATCTCCCAAGACAATGCACCCACCACACAAGAGGACAGCAGGATGGTCACCTCCTGCTCTTCGGTGGACGGTTCGTCGAACTGCCTCGAGAGGGCGTCAGGCTTGCCATTCTTGCTCCCCGGCTGGTAGGTGATGGTGAAATTAAACCGGCCGAAGAAAAGAGACCAGCGGGCCTGGCGTGCGTTCAATCGCTTGGCCATCCTGAGGTACTCAAGGTTACGATGGTCAGTCCAAACGACAAATGGCTGGGCAGCCCCCTCCAGCCAGTGTCTCCACTCCTCCAGGGCGAGTTTCACTGCCAGCAGCTCCCTGTCTCCAATGCAGTAATTTCTCTCCGCAGGGGTCAGGCGGTGGGAGAAGTATGCACATGGTCGGATCCTGCCATCCACCAGAGATCGCTGGGAGAGAACGGCCCCAACTCCCGAATCCGAGGCGTCCACCTCCACCAGGCACTGCAGCTCCAGGTCCACCTGGGTGAGAACGCGGGCCGAAGCGAACTCCTCTTTCAGTCTCCCGAACGCCATGGCAGCCTCCTCACTCCAACGAAAGGGCACCTTAGGGGACGTGAGAGCAGTCAGAGGGTGGGCGATGTTCCCAAAATTCGGCATGAACCGTCGGTAGAAATTGGCGAAACCCAGGAACCCCTGTAGCTGTTTCCTGGACGTGGGCGTGGGCCAATCCACCACCGCCTTGACTTTGGCCAGGTCGGGGAGCATCTGATTCCGGGCGATAATAAACTCAAGGAAGGAGGTCTTGTCAGTGTGAAATTCACACTTTTCAGCCTTGATGAACAGCTGGTTCTCCAGGAGGCGCTGCAGGACCCGTTGCACATGCACCTGGTGCTCCTCCAATGTGCGTGAGACGATGAGAATGTCATCGAGATAGACAAACACGAAGGAGTTGGGGAAATCCCGGAGGATGTCATTTATCAGGCGCTGGAACATGGCCGGAGCGTTGGTTAACCCAAACGGCATCACCAGATATTCGAAGTGGCCGCTTGGGGTCCGGAAAGCCGTCTTCCATTCGTCGCCCTCTCTGAAGCGCACCAGGTGGTAGGCGTTCCGCAGGTCCAACTTCGTAAATCAGGACGCCCCCTGGAGAGAGTCAAAAGCTGTGTTCATCAGAGGCAATGTATATTTGTCCTTAACTGTGATTTCGTTGAGGCCCCGGAAGTCGATGCAGGGGCGCAGAGAACCGTCCTTCTTTCCCACGAAGAAGAACCCTGCACCCACGGCCGAGGACGAAGGACGAATAATTCCGGATGCCAGAGACTCCTTGATATATGTATCCATGGCCTCGCACTCCGGGGCGGACAGGCTGTATAGGCGGCGCGCCGGGAGAGGGGCCCCTGCCCTGAGGTTGATCGCACAGTCATAAGGACAGTGGGGGGGAAGGGAAAGCACCTGTGACTTGCTGAACACCGCCCCAAGGTCGTGGTAGACTTCTGGTACCTTGGACAGGTCCGGGGGTGGCGTCGAAGGAGGAGGCACCGAGACCGAAGGAGCACACGCCGCAGATTGGAGGCAGGCACTCAAACAGAAAGAACTCCACGCTGTAATACTCCCAGCTCGCCAGTCAAAGGTGGGGTTGTGAAGCCGAAGCCAGGGGTACCCCAGGATGACGGGGGAGAAGGAGATGGGTAATACCAAGAACCGAATTTCCTCCCGGTGATTCCCAAAGACTATTATTGACACAGGGGCTGTCTGATGGGAAACAGATGTCAGTGACGCCTTGGACAACGTGACGAGATTGACAGGAGGGCATAGAGGTTGACAGCTGAGGCCCATCCGGGTTGCCAGGTCTCTGGAGATGAAGTTTTGCTCAGCTCCAGAGTCAACTAAGGCATGTGTGGAAAGTTCTTTATGTTTGTGGAGTAGCCTAATGGGGATGCGGCAACTAGTGAGGGGCTTCTTCTGATTCTCGTCCGTGAATCCCCCTACTGTGACCCACGGACCTCCCCTTTTTAACCGGTTTGGGCATTCAGCAACCCCATGAGACCCATTGCCACAATAAAAACATAGGCCCAGATCCCTGCGGCGCTGTCTTTCAGCCACTGAAACTCCCGATTGCCCAATAACCATATCTTCCTGCTCCAGAAGTTCCTCTGATGAGGGCAGAGCAACCTCCTGCTCCGGAAGTTCCTCTGACGAAGGCAGAGCGAGGAGAGGTGACCTAGCGGAGCGAGGGCAGGGTTTACTCGAACGGGAAGCTGTCCGCCGTTCGGCCGCTCACTCCCTTAGCCTACTATCCAAGCTGATGGTGAGGGAAATTAACTCCCCTAACCTGTCTGGTTTGTCCCGTGCCGCTAGCTCATCTTTCAACTCAGAGCTAAGACTGCGGAGGAAGATACCACAAAGCGCTGGCTCCCCCCACCCAATCTCAGCGGCTAACACCCGGAAGTCAATGGCGTAATCGGCGGCAGATCTACTGCCCTGCCGAAGACTTAGCAGCCGTTCGGTTAACACCGCGCCCCGGTCTGTATGATCGAACACTTCCATGAACTCTGCCACGAACTGCTGGTAAGTCAAAAAAGGATAATTTGGTTTAGCCATAACTGTATAAGCCCAGTCTAAGGCCCTACCCCCCAGTAGGTTGGCGATATACCCTATTTTGCTTTGGTCAGTGGCAAAGTCCCCCGGGACGCGGAGAAACACTGACTCACATTGGAGTAAAAACCCTCGCGCTTCCCCGAGCTTTCCGCTAAAGCGGGCGGGGGTTGGCACGGGAGTGAGACTATGTAAAGCTGGTGAATTAGCTTGGCTAAAAAAATTCTCTCGGCGCCACACCAGTCGGCTGCCTTTTGCAACAGCGGCTCGATTCCGAGTTTTTTTTTTTTTTTTTTTTTCCCTTCCTCTCTCTTTTGATCACTTTTTTTTTTTTCACCCCACTTATATCACGGACACACAGATCGTCCCAAATGTCTCCTGAGCCGGTGGACGGAGCCACTGTTTATAGCAGGATTCGATACAACAGGGAAGAGCTGCTAGCATTTAACCGCCACCCGGTCCCACTGGAAAAACTCGACATACCGAGAGAACTGAGGCGAAAACGCCGCGGCTGCCGGGCTGGAGTAAGGCGGAGGACAAAAAATATAAGGTACAGACCCTCCCTTCCATCTGTTGTCATGGGAAATGTACGGTCGATACTGGGAAAGTTAGATGAGCTAGCGGCTATCTCCCGTTATGATAGCACTTACCGGGAGTGCTCTCTCCTTTTGTTTACTGAGACGTGGCTAACTGAACTAGCAGCAGATGCTAACATTGAGCTGGAGGGTTTTCACATGATACGAGCTGACCGAACACCAGAGAGTGGCAAAACTAGGGGCGGTGGAGTGATAATGTATGTTAACAACAACTGGTGTAGACCGGGACATATCACTGTTAAACAACGACACTGCAGCAAAGACATTGAGTTGCTAGCTGTTAGCATGAGGCCTACATATCTCCCGAGAGAACACTCACACGTGATCTGCATTGTTGTTTATGCAAATCCGACGGCGAACGCTGGGACAGCGCGTGACGTCATCCATTCAGTAACCAGCAGGCTGCAGACAGAACACCCAGATGCTCTTCTCCTCATCTCAGGCGATTTCAACCACGTTTCACTGTCTCCCATTCTGCCCACTTTCACCCAGTATGTCACATGCCACACTAGAGACAATAAAACACTGGATTTGTTCTACGCAAACACTAAGGAGGCGTACACCTCATCACAACTCCCCCCACTTGGGAGATCGGATCACAACTTGGTTCATCTCCGACCGGTGTACAAACCCCTAGTGCACAGACAACCTCCGGCCATGCACACTGTGGAGTTATGGTCTGAGGAGACAATGGACACTCTAAAGGACTGTTTTGAAGCTACTGCCTGGAAGCAGCTCTGCGATCCACATGGTGAGGACATCGATGGCCTCATTCACACCTTCACGGGCTACCTCAGCTTCTGTGTGGACAAATCCGTTCCCACCAAGACCATACGGCGTCACTCAAACAACAATCCCTGGATCAACCCTGAGATAAAAACACTTCTGAGAGAGAAGAAGAGGATCTTCAGGTCGGGGAACAGGGAGATGCTGAAGTCCGTACAGAGGGAGCTGAGGAGAAAGATCAGAGAAGGCAAGGACAGCTTCAGGAAGAAGATGGAGGACAAGCTGCAACAGAGCGACATCAGCGGGGTCTGGAGAAACCTCAAAACCATCTCGGGGCTCCAGAATACCTCCCCCCAGGCCACGGGGGGCAGGGAGTGGGCGAACAACCTGAATCTGTTTTTCAATAGATTTGACCAACCGCCCTCCCCCCTGTCTGCACAACAACCACTGCTGCCACTAAGAAATCAAGTCCTGCTGCCCACTCCCCACTCCACCGACACCCCCCCCCACTCCCAACACACAGCCCCCCATCCTGACCCTGACCAAGACCCAGGTGAGGACGGAGCTGAGGAAGATCAAGGCGAGGAAGGCGTCGGGACCGGACGGCATCAGCGCAAAGCTCCTCAAGTCCTGTGCAGACCAGCTGTGTGGGATTGTGACGTATATCTTCAACATGAGCCTGAAACTGGGGAGGGTACCACAGCTGTGGAAAACATCTTGTGTGGTACCTGTACCAAAAACTTCCCACCCCAAAGACCTGAACAGCTTCAGACCGGTGGCCTTGACGTCCCACTTGATGAAGACCCTGGAGAGACTGCTCCTTGCTCATCTCCGCCCCCTGGTGGAACCAGCGATGGATCCACTCCAGTTCGCCTACCAGCATGGCATTGGGGTGGAGGATGCTGTGATCTTCCTCCTTCACCGTTCTCTGTCCCACCTGGAGAAGCCCGGGAATATGGTGAGGATCATGTTCTTTGACTTCTCCAGTGCTTTCAACACCATCCAACCGATGATCCTGAAGGACAAGCTGCTGCGCGCAGGGGTGGACCAGCACCTGTCATCATGGATCCTCGACTACCTCACGAACCGGCCTCAGTTTGTGAGAACCCGGGACTGTGTTTCCGACACGATCATCAGTAGCACGGGGGCCCCCCAGGGAACGGTGCTGGCTCCCTTCCTGTTCACTCTTTATACTGCGGACTTCTCACACAACACAACACATTGCCATCTACAGAAGTTCTCTGATGACTCTGCGATCGTTGGTCTCATCTCCAGCGGAGATGAAGCTGAGTACAGAGGGCTTATCCAGGACTTTGTGGACTGGTGCCATCGGAACTGCCTCCAGATCAACGCGAGGAAAACTAAGGAGCTGGTGGTGGACTGCCGCAGGCATGGGCAGCCCCTCACAGCACCAGTAAATATACAGGGAACAGACATCGAGATGGTGACATCCTACAAGTACCTGGGTATTCATCTGAACAATAAACTAGACTGGTCACACAATACTGACGCACTCTACAAGAAGGGACAGCGCAGGCTGTTCCTGCTGAGGAGACTCAGGTCTTTTGGTGTACAAGGGGCGCTGCTGAAGTCATTCTATGACACGGTGGTGGCATCAGCCATCACTTTTGGAGTGGTCTGCTGGGGCAGTGGCATTACTGCAGCCGACAGGAAGAGACTGAACAAACTGATTAAGAAAGCTAGCTCTGTCCTGGGGCAACGCCTTGATCCGATGGAGGAGATAGGAGAGAGAAGGACGGTGGCTAAACTGTCATCTCTGCTGGAGTCCGAGTTCCACCCTATGCAGGACATACTGGATGCACTGAGGAGCTCATTTAGCAGCAGACTACATCATCCCAGGTGCACAACCGAGAGGTTTCGTAGGTCCTTCCTACCAACGGCTGTCAGACTGTACAACCTAAGCAGGGCTGCTCGCAGAGATAGCAAAAAGACGTAACAAACTAATAGTTTTTTGAATGCAAAAGATGCAATAGACTTACACAATGGTCCTCTCCGGCATACAACTAGGAACATACCGGTCGCTATGGAGGGTGAGAATATGTATGGGCACATAATCATACCATGTAGGATAACTAAATAGACGGTTATGCTGTTTCATCCCACCTAGCAACAATGCTCTGCACTGTGTGTGTTTATATATTTACATATTTATTCCATCTAGCTACAATGCTCTGCACTGGGTGTGTTTATATTTATTTATCTATATATTTATTCCATCTAGCTACAATGCTCAGCACTGGGTGTGTTCATATTTATATATCTATATATTTATTCCATCTAGCTACAATGCTCCGCACTGTGTTTTTATATATCTACATATTATTCCATCTAGCTACATTACTCCGCACTGTGTGTGTTTATATACTTGCATATTTATTCCACCTAGCTGCAATGCTCCGTACTGTGGGTGTTTATATATTTACATATTTATTCCATCTAGCTACAATGCTCTGCACTGTGTGTTCATATATTCATATATTTATTCCATCCAGCTACAATGCTCTGCACTGTGTGTCTGTGTGTGTGTGTGTGTGTATATACTGTATATATTTTATAGTAATATGTACATATGTATATTAGCTGCTCTTGCTTGTTTTTTTTTTTTTTTTTTTTTTTTTTTTCTTGCCTTCTGATTGTTGCTCTGAGTGTTGCTATCCCTGTGCTGTTGCAATCCTGGAATTTCCCCATTGTGGGACTAATAAAGGCTTATCTTATCTTATCTTATCTTAGTAGGAGTGGCTACGGGGGCTGGAGATGCCCCGGTCGCCGGGGGGAACGCCCGGTGTCCTTCCAGGCGGTCCAGCCGGCTGTTAACCTAAGTTAATTGATTTAGAATTACTGTCTGCTGGTGTGAAATCATATCTACTCGGGCGCTAAGAGTGTTTAGGCGGCGCGACAGCGCGCTGTCAGCTGGGTCATCTTGACGGAGTCGTACTGACATGGTTAGGGACCCAGGAGACAGATGCTGACACGAGTAGATATAAGACAATTATTCTTTATTAATGTAATGTGTGTTTGGTGAGTGAGTGAGTGAGTGCGTGGCTGTCTGGTCACTGGAGCTGAGCGTATCCTGCGGCGACCTGGCAACCCTGGAACACACAAGCACAAACAATTACTACTGTTCGCTGGGATGAGAGACCTGAAGCTTGTGATGCTTACTTGCAGGCGCCACAGAGAGAATCCTACTGGCTCCGAGTGCCTGTGCTGCGTGGTGCTCGACGTAGCGGAGGTGAGAAGGAACTCCGAGGTGGAGGAGATGGCGTCCCGTCAGCTGGGGAGGTTAGTCCGCTGCCAGGGAGGTCCACCTGTGCACAGGGGAAAAGGCTAGGAGAGGATGAGTGCTGAGGTTGCTTACTTGGCTTGGCTTGACGTGACGTCTTGGCTTTGGCCTGAGGTCGTATCCTCGACGCATTGCTGGGCAAAGGCGACAGACGACTCCGTGCAGAGCAGTCTGGGGTTCTGGCTTTTAAAGCCCGCTGATTACCACCTGCCGGTGTGTGCGCAGCTGATGATGATGATGACGGCCCAGCGGCCGCCATGACGGCCTTTTACTGTCAGATTTATCTTTTCTACCTTAAGAAAGGACAGAACATCCTTAAGCCACAAAGAGCTGGATGGAGGTTTAGGCGACTTCCAAAGGAGTAGGATACAACGTCTACCTAGAAGGGAGGTAAAAACAAGTAATTGTAATTGAGATGATGTTAATGGAATTGGAGCATGTGGGACTCCAAATGTGGCAATCAAAGGGTCCATTTTAACTTTATTTGCTAGAACCTTGGACAGAGTCATGAAGAAGTCACTCCAATATTTATACAATCTGGGACAAAAAAAAGAACATGTGACTCAGATTCCAGGGTGATGCTTGACATCTGTCACATTGGTCCCTGATATCAGGATCAATTCTTGATAGTGGAGACTTGGAGAGATGGACTCTATTCAATATCTTAAACTGTAGAAGCTGAAGCCGAGCACAAGGTGGAACTGAGCGTCTACCAAGGACGACTTTATCCCACCACTGATCAGACAAAACGGTACCAAGCTCCTGCTCCCATGCAGTTTGATTTTTGACAACTGAGTATCAAATGCCATAAGTGCATCATAAATTTTAGAAATAAGCGATTTTTCATTAAGTTCAAAGGTCAAAAGGTCATCCCGAGGTTGATTAGCCAGGAGTTGAGGATGGCAGGAAAAAAGTTGATTGAGGCACAGTGCCTAATGTGGAAATAGAGGAATAAGTGGGGTGGAGGTAAATTGAAATAGGAAGCTAATTCAGAAACGCTGGCAAAGAAACCATCCTTGTAAAGATCTCTGAAGGTTTTAAGATAAGATAAGATAAGATAAGATAAGATAAGCCTTTATTAGTCCCACAACGGGGAAATTCCAGGATTGCAACAGCACAGGGATAGCAACACTCAGAGCAACAATCAGAAGGCAAGAAAAAAAAAAACAAGCAAGCAAGAGCAGCTAATATACATATGTACATATTACTATAAAATATATATATACACACACACAGACACACAGTGCAGAGCATTGTAGCTGGATGGAATAAATATATGAATATATAAACACACAGTGCAGAGCATTGTAGCTAGATGGAATAAATATGTAAATATATAAACACCCACAGTACAGAGCATTGCAGCTAGGTGGAATAAATATGTAAGTATATAAACACACACAGTGCGGAGCATTGTAGCTAGATGGAATAAATATATAGATATATAAAAACACAGTGCGGAGCATTGTAGCTAGATGGAATAAATATATAGATATATAAATATGAACACACCCAGTGCTGAGCATTGTAGCTAGATGGAATAAATATGTAAATATATAAACACACACAGTGCAGAGCATTGTTGCTAGATGGGATGAATACCATATTACAATACTTAATACCATGATTATGCCATTGATGAAAAGAGAAGACGGTAAGTGAGGGTAAAAATAGATTATTTTTAAGTATGGGCATCATACTAGAGCAGGGGTCACCAACGCGGTGCCCACGGGCACCATGTCGCTCGCAAGGACCACGAGTCGCCCGCAGGCCTGTTCTAAAAATAGCACAACTCGCAAGTGAGCTGCGTCTAAGATGTAATTTTTTTCATCCGCTATTTTTATAAAATCACACTTGCATTTATATAGATTTTAAAATGACAATGTCTTAAAAATAAAAAAAATGAAAATATGTTTATTATACGTAAAGTTAAGGTGAACTCTGACCTAGTTCAAAGCTCAGTATTGTGCGCATGACAAAACCTTCGCGCTTGTGGAGCGTAAGCTAGCGGGCAGTGAAGATGGTGGGCGGAGTGCAGTTTCCTACCCCAAAAACATGGCAAAAAAAAAAGACAGAAAATTTATCATTTTCAAAGTGAGCGGGAGGAAGAGTTCTTTTTTCCTACCGTGAAAGGAAGCTGCGTGTGTTTAATTTGCGGGGCGATGGCGAAGCGGCACTATGTGGACCTTGTTCTCAATAAAGTTTTGGAAAAAAAAAAACTTCAATACGCATCATGAAACTACTGCCCACTCTTTTTTTTGTACCCGTAGGTAGATTTGTTCTGCAGTCCGATGACAAGCCACCAGCTGCCGGTTGCTGCGTGTGCAAGCGCCCCTTAACCTGCATGTTTTTGGCATGTGGGAGTAAACCCACGCAAACACGGGGAGAACATGCAAACTCCACACAGATCACTGTTGGCCGGGGGCTGGGATCGAACCCACGATCCCCGCGATCCCGCGGCCGAGGGTAAACCGCTGCCGCGGTGCTGGTTATTACTCCAGCATGATTCTTGGCAAGAACTGTATGGATATAATTCCAGTGAAGAAGAACACACAAAAGTGTGTTTATTAAATGTAACAGATTTTGAGCAGAATTACAGCAGATTTGTTCAGTTAAAAATATAAGATTTATTTAATATGAAAGTTGATTTTTCTTAAATGTTGCATAACTTTTTCAAACATGGTTCAACATAGTTCATGAATTAAAAGGGTTTTTTAGTTTTTTATGGTTAAAGGGACTGGTGAAAACTGGACATTTTTTTAATGAAATGTAGAAGTGATCATCTGAATAATTGCTGAGATTAATAAAAATAAAGTGTTGAATATTGATCTTGTCTGTTACCCAGTCTAAGTTATTGATAATTATATATATATATATATATATATATATATATATATATATATATATATATATATACACAATTTGTTATTTTAGAGGAGTGTGTCAAGTTGGTGCCCTTCACATGACTCGATACCCATGGAGTAGCTCTTGGTTTCAAAAAGGTTGGTGACCCCTGTACTAGAGGGTGATAAAACCTTGAAATGATGTCTTAACTGGAACCAAATTCTCAGAGTAGACAGTACCATTGGGTTCTTTGTGAAATTGGAGAGGCTGATGGTTCACCTCCCCATGAGCATTGAAGTCTCCAATGATCTTGGTCATGGAGATGAGTTTCCTGAAGAAACATTATATCAGCTTTGAAGCGCTGAAAATGGGAAAACACCTTTGACCGCTTGACCAGATTATTCAGTCCTTTAACATTCCAACTTAAAAATCTAATTGAGGAACCACCTTCTAACTTTTGTGAACTAACAGACATCTAATGAAATATCACTTTTTCACACAGGGCCATGTAGGTTTGGAGTTTTTTTTTTTTTTTTTACCCATAATAATAAACGCCTTCATTTAAAAATTGCATTTTGTGTTTACTTGTGTTATCTTTGTCTAATATTTAAATTTGTTTGATGATCTGAAACATTTAAGTTTGACAAACAGAAAAAACGAGGAATCGGGAAGGGGGCAAACACTTTTTCACACCACTGTATTCTGCTATATCAAATCTGTGAAACTTTTCAAAGTCTGAATGTGTCCTTGTGAACTTCAAATGTCTGCAGTGTCTTTATGAATATTTAGCCAATCTACACAGCCACTGTTGAAGAATGCATTACTGTAACTAGAAAAGCACTTGGAGAGCGCAGACCTCCGCCAAGCGCCACAGTTCCCCCCATACAGTGTTTGTGTGTACGTTTTCAGATTCCTTGACCATGAAAACATATGACTAGCAATTGTATTCACAATGATAGGATTAGTGGTTCAGTAGTTATTCACGAAAATCACATTTTACGTAATGGCGGTTTTCTTCTGGACGGTGAACCGGATGACCACCAAAATCTAATCATCTGTAGGATACCCCATTTCTGACAATCTGTGAAAATTTCATGAAAATCCGTCCATAACTTTTTGAGTTATCTTGCTAACAGACAGACACACAAACCAACGCCGATGAAAACATAACCTCCTTGGCGGAGGTAAAAAGGAATCCAAATCTAAATCCAAATCTTTCTACTGTTTAGTCTTGTTTTGTCATCTTTATTTTTCTTCCACTTTTCTCCCTGGAACTCCTTGAGCAGCACATGGATCAGATGAGATTTAGTCAGACACAGAAGTTGTGAAAAGAATTCATGATCACTAATAAACCATTTTGATCATATTTAACATGATGAGACATAATTAAAAGCAGTGTTCCAGCAGTTTAGAAGGAGCTTCATCACACATCTACATGTGATTCAAAGAACTCTGGAGTCATGTTTTCATCCATTTTATTGGTCAGTTCAATCATTCTAGAAAATCAGAGTTTCACACAGTGATGAACCAGATTAAAGTCCAACAGGTAACCAGACACCAGCTGATCTTTGACACCTTCAAAAACTTGAAAGTCAAACAGGAAAATCGTTTTTTCATAGTCTGACAACTTTCTGGCAGAAAACAGTGAAAAGAAAAGTTTAAATGACAGAAATTCCGGTGAGGGCCTATCGGAGGAACCAACCGAGGCGGCAGTTGGGAGCTCGAGCGCGGCGTTGGTGAGAGACGGGGCCACCTGGACCCAGCAGGACAGTGGCCTGAGTCGGAACCCAGTTGCGAGGTCCAGCTGAGGAGCTACCAGACTGACGGCGGTCGGTGACGGGGCCTAGCGGAGGTGCCACCCAGCCAGACGGCGGCGAGCGGCGGCGGTGATCGGTGAAGCTCGGCTGCGCCGGCGGTGTGCGGCATAACCGGCCAGGCAGACGGCGGCAGGCGGTGGCGAATGACGGGGGTGATCTGCGGAGCTGTACAGCGCTACTTGGCGGAGGAGCTGTGCAGGAGCTGTTGCGGCGAGTTCAGCAGCGGCCGGGCTAGTTGAGGCCTAGCCGGATTCTCTGTTTACTTCTATCTACAGGTCAGTAAGATGCCACCAAAGAAAGACGAAATGGAAGAAATCAAAAAAGCTCTGAGCTTTATGTCAGAAGAATTGGCCAAATTGACTAGCCAACAGGACAAAATAATAGGCCTAATAGAACAGGTACAAGCCCTAAATTTAATAATTCAAGAAAAAGACAAAAAAATTATGGACCTGGAGCAACACAGGCATCTTTTGGAGCAACGCGTCGAGGATCTTGAACAAGGTTCTCGTATTGATGACCTAGTTATAAGTGGACTAGACATCAGATATCAGTCATACGCCCATGCCACAGTAGGACTGAGTGGTGAAGATGCACCCATGAGAGAATCTTTGTCCTTAGAAAATCAAGTGCTTCAGTTCCTTAATGATAAAGACATTAAGGTAGAAGCCAATGCAATCTCAGCCTGCTATGCTCTACCGAAGAAAGATAACAAAACAAAGAAATCAATTGTGATGCGCTTTGTGAACAGAAGGGTAAAGAATAACATACTGAGGCAGGCCAAAAAGCTAAAGGAAACTCAAGTTTACATAAATGAACACCTGACAAAAAAAAAAACGCTGAATTAGCACGACAGGCACGGATGCTAAAAAAACAAAATAGGATACAAGCAACCTCGACAAGAAATTGTAGAATTTGGATTAAACTAAATGGATCACCCGAGCAAGCAAAGAGTATAATGATCAGAGATGCTACTGACTTAGATAAATACAGATGAACACTGATTAGAAAATTATGAGCCAATGATAATCCATATTCATACACACGATAAGAATAGTTCTTTCGATACACCATGCCAAAGTACTTTAATAAAAATAACCAAAACAAACAAAAACTTATGACCGACTCAAGTAGACATCAATTATCCCCAGTTGGAGGAAGTCATTTGACACAGAATGAGGAAACTCAAACTCTGAAAACATACCATTATGCTGAACATAAACCACAAGAGATGGAGAATGATACTGATCCTGATAACCACTTTTTCAATAATATTCATAACCACTGTGAATATTACACTGAAAAACAATTCAAAAGTCAAATGCAATTAGATGGTAAACTGTCAATAATACACTTCAATAGCAGAAGTCTTAACAAAAACTTTCCACAGATTCAGGACTATTTAAAACAGCTAGACAGAAAATTCACAGCCATTGCAGTCTCTGAAACCTGGCTTAATGAAGATCAGGCTCCCCTGATGGCAATAGAAGGATATCAGATGTTTTATATTAACAGAACTCAAAAAAAGGGTGGTGGTGTTGCACTGTATATTGATGACCTGTACAGGTGTAAGCTTGTAAATGAAATGTCCTTAGCACTACCAGGGATTTTGGAATGTGTTACTGTTGAGATTGACCTAGACAAAACAAAAAATCTAGTCATAAGCTGCATATATAGAACGCCGGGAACTTGCATTGAGACATTCAGAGATAAATTAGTCGAGCTGTACAATAATATTACTAGTAAGAAAATGGTAGCAATTTGTGGAGATTTCAATATTGACTTACTGAATCCTCATCAACAAAATGTAGTTACAGAGTTCATGAACTCTATGTACAGCATGAGTCTATATCCCACAATAACACATCCCAGTAGAATCACAGTTCACTCTGCTACACTTATTGACAACCTGTTTGTCAATGTTTTCGATAAGAAAATAGAAAGTGGATTATTGATAAATGATATAAGTGACCACTTGCCAACCTTTGCACTTATCCATGGCCACACG
Source organism: Pholidichthys leucotaenia (assembly GCA_020510985.1). Classification (NCBI taxonomy): domain Eukaryota; kingdom Metazoa; phylum Chordata; class Actinopteri; order Cichliformes; family Pholidichthyidae; genus Pholidichthys; species Pholidichthys leucotaenia. The sequence continues at coordinate 35,141 of JAJAQF010000239.1, forward strand.
GGGCCCAACGCAGAAAAAACTTCAAAATCGTTCAGACACAAATCACCAAATGCAATCAGTTCTCTTAAAGAGGACTTGCTGAAGCAAGACTGGACAGAAGTCTATGTATCAGATGTAAATGAAGCCTATGACACATTTATAAATATTGTAACCACTCTTTATGAAAAAAACTGCCCATTAGTAATAAAAAAGCTTAAACACAAATTTGCTAATAAGCCATGGTTAACCAAAGAACTACAAAAGGCGTGTAAAAAGAAAAAATTATTATATAAAGCTTTCCTAAAGAAAAGAACAAAAGAAGCAGAGCAGCGGTATAAAACATACAAAAATAAGTTAACATATATAATAAGATGTAGTAAAAGAGACTATTACAGTAAAGAACTGGAGAAAAACAGAGACAATATTAAAAATACATGGACAATACTCAACAGTATCCTTGGAAATAAAAGCAGAAATACAAGCTACCCAACTAATATTCCAAAAAATAATAAAACGACTCAGAGTGTGAATATTGCTTCACCTGCAGATGAATTTAATAATTTTTTTGTTAACATTGGACCTAAACTGGCCCGAGAAATACCCACTACGGTGCCAACAGGTGATACAATATGCAATAACACTGCTGTAAAAGACTCCATCTTCATAAAGAACACAGACGAAAGAGAGGTCATTGAAATTGTTAAATCGTTCAAAAGTAAAACATCTACTGACTGTGATGGTATTGACATGCTACTAGTCAAAACTGTTATCGAATGCATAGTAAAACCACTGACGTATATCTGCAACCTGTCTCTCCAATCAGGTATATTTCCCAATGCAATGAAAATAGCTAAAGTAATTCCGATATACAAGACGGGCGACAGAGGGGAACTCTCAAACTATAGACCAATTTCACTATTACCGCAATTTTCCAAGATACTTGAAAAAATATTCTATGAGAGAATTGACAACTTCATACTGAAGAATGATTTATTATGTGAGCAGCAATATGGGTTCAGACACAAGAGGACAACTGCATATGCCCTAATGGAATTTACAGAAAAAATATCAACAGCCATTGAAAATAAAGAGTATTCAGTTGGAGTATTCCTAGATCTTAAAAAAGCATTTGATACAGTAGATCATAATTTATTATTAAAGAAACTACAAAATTCTGGTATTAGAGGGGTAGCACTGTCCTGGTTAAGTAGTTACTTAAAGAATAGATATCAGTATGTATGTGTTAGCAACAAAAACTCAGAGTTGCTGAAGGTCACCTGTGGAGTCCCACAGGGTTCAGTTTTGGGACCATTATTATTCAATATGTATATAAACGATATATGTAAAGTTTCAGAAAAAATTGACTTAATATTGTTTGCCGATGACACTAATCTGCTATGCAGTGGAAACAATTTGGAACAACTTCTGGATACACTCGGGAAGGAATTAGAAAAGCTTAAACTGTGGTTTGATTCAAACAAATTAACGCTCAATTTAAGTAAGACAAAATTTATAGTCTTTAACAACCATCACAACAATCCAGTACCCAAACTCAGTGTAAATGGTGTAGAGATTGAAAGGGTATCTGAAACTAAATTCCTTGGAGTAATAATTGATAAACTGTGTTGGAAGTCACATATTAATTATATTAAAGGTAAAGTTTCCAAATCAATTGCAATATTACACAGAGTGAAATATTTGCTGAATCAACCCACACTATACACCTTGTATCATTCATTAATACTCCCATACATGACATATTGCAATGAAGTATGGGGAAATACATATAAAACAAACATATATCCACTCTTTATGCTTCAAAAGAGAGCTATTAGAATAATAAACAAAGCAGCTTACAGGGAACCAACAAACCCACTTTTTCTTAAACAAAAAACTCTCAAGTTGAAAGATCTGGTTGACTTTAAAACCGCAATAATAATGTTCAAAGTGAAGAATTTATCACTGCCCGCAAATATCCAAAAGTTGTTCCAAACAAGGGAGAAACGATATCACTTCAGAGGAACATGTATATTTCAAAAGCCTACAGTGAGAACAACCACCAAGCAACACTGTATTTCAGTGCAAGGAGTCAGATTATGGAACGATTATGGACCTGAATTAAAATCATGTACAACGCTTGGACAATTTAAACAAAAACTAAAGGAAGAAATACTCCAAACATATTTACAAGACGACATGTAAACTCACATAATGATTGACATATCCAGCCTGTGTTGTGTTGTAGCTTAGTTTTTTTTTTTTTTTTTTTTTCTCTCTGTGACATTCTGTCTTAGATTTGTCTTGAATAGTAACCGCTTAACTTAGCTTAGCTTAGTTTTCTTTTTTTTTCTCTCAGTCACACTTTGTCTTAGCTTTGTTCTAAATTGTAATCACTCTTGTCTTGTTTACTCTTTTTTCTTTTGAATTCTTGGATGGAATATGGGTGGGCAATATAAGCTGCGGCTTCAGCCATCACCCATTTCGGATAACTCACGTGGAATTGTTTAGTAGAAGGAGTCTTTGTCTAATTTGACCTTGTTGTTATATTATACAGTTTCTTTTAACCTTGTATTATAAATGTATTTTTAACGTGTGCCCTGATTTGTTTCTCAGTTGTTTTTATATTTTTATCACATTTATCTTAAGGCACATGATGACCTGGGCAGTATAACCTGCCCTCAGAAACGGTTACTCCTTAGTACAGCGAGTTTTTCACAGCAGGTTTCCCACTGTTGCATGCTTATGAAACAAAGGCATTCCTTTATTCCTCATGTGTGTGTGTATGCAATGAGACAAGAAGCAGATGTTCATTTCACAGTATGTTTTGGGAGTCTGGCAGAAGGAATCGCCTGAAAGCGGGGACTGGCCCTCCCCGCTCCCCACGCGATTCTATGATGGAAGGGGGGCTCCCTCAGAGCAGAGAAGGGCCACTCTCTGTTCTGCACGAAGTCTTTCCTTTAAAAACAGGGATTTTCCCCCAACATAACAGAGTCTGCTGTGGATTTTGCGCGAATGCCCAGCTGTGATCATTGCGCTCTGCCAAAAGACTGCCAAGGCTCTCCAGTCTCCTGTATCATTGGTAAGGGCTGATGAAATGACATGAAATGCATTAATCCTTTGTGTGTGAAGGTGATGTGTTACATGAAATGCATTGATCCTGTGTGTGTGAAGGAGATGTGATCTGTGGGGAATAAAAGATACAGTTTATTCTAGCAGTCTGTCTCAGTGTGAATTCTTTCCTGTGTGCCGACTCCTCACAAACCTGTCTAAATATTTTTCACAAAACATTTTGGCGTCACGAACAGGATTCGAAATTTAAAAAAAAAAAAAAGGGTAAAGAGGAGCTGTACATAGGAAAGTCATGTTTAAGAAAAGAGATAAACAGAGTGAAGCTGGGGGCTCTCCCAGCTATTGTGCTGTGATGGTTCCTGGGAACAGGTGGGTGTGTGTTTAGCTGATGGTGGTGGAAGGTCAGAGCCATGGGGAGACCTGGTTGGGGACGGGTCGCCCTCGGTGGTGTCTGGGTGCCTTCGGGGTATCGAGGTTGCCCCGAAAGCTCTGCTAAGTGGAATTCAGCGGCGAATGTGGTGTTGTGCGGGCGGCTGTTCTCTCTCTCCCATCAGCAAGGGGAGGGGCGAGCAGCTCTCTCTCTCTCTCTCTCTCTCTCTCGTGCGCATGCGTGGGCGTTTGTGGGAGCAGGGGTGTGGAGTGGTGTCGAGTGAGTACGTTAAACTTTGTATTTTCTAACTTTTTCTCTATCTTGTGTGTTTGGGGTGTGTGTGTTTAATATAGTGGGTTGAGTGTGTGTGTGCTGGGGTGTGAGTGTTGGAGTGAGTGTGTCGGGGAACGGTAGCTTCTGCTGCCGGTTTTTCCCGGCCGGCATCATGCCGGTGATTGATGGTGGTGTGGAGTTTGAGCGCTTAACCCAGCGTCATGGTGTGAGAATCCTCCCGACAGTTCCCTGTTCTGTGGAGGAGGCCAGCCTCGCTGTAGGACAGGTGGTTGGGCATGGCAGCATAAAATCAGCATCGAGGATGAACAGCGCAATTGTGATCTTTCTGGATTCGACTGAAAAAGCTGATCAGGTGGTGGCACAGGGAGTGGTCATAGGTGACACTTTTACTCCCGTTTTACCGCTGGCGAATCCGTCTAGGAGGATCACCATCTCAAACGCTCCTCCTTTCGTTAAAAATGATCAGCTGATTAGAGAGTTGTCCCGTTTTGGCCAGGTTGTGTCCCCTATCAGAATGGTCTCTCTGGGTAGTAAATCACCCCTGCTGAAGCATGTTGTGTGTCACAGGAGGCAGTGTTTCATGGTGTTGAAAGACAGCTCTGCTGAACTGAACGCGTCTTTTAATTTCAGGATTGACGGCTTTAGCTACTTGGTGTTTGCAACATCTGAAACCATGAAGTGTTTTGCGTGTGGCGCAGAAGGCCATCTTATTAGGTCATGTCCTGAAAAGGCGAACACAAAGAGCACTGGCGGTAAGAAAGGTGACGCCGCTGTTTCTGGTGGTCCGGAGGGTAGCGCTACATGCGGTGCGGCGGATGCCGCTGCGGCGCCCGCTTCTGCTGGGGCGGTCGCGGCCGCAATCGCGGCCGCGTCCGCTTCTGCTTCTGCGGGGGTGTCCGCGTCCGTGTCCGTGTCCGCGTCCGCGTCCGCTTGTGCTGGGGCGGCCGCGGCCGCCTCTGCTGAGGTAGCCGCAGCGGGCGCGGTAGTTGCCCCCCCAAACATTGATGGTGGGAAATTTCTGTCTGGCGGCAGCTGTGATCATTGTGACGAGCCTGTCACCCGGAGTAAAGAGGCGGAGGGTGTAAGTAAGAGTGCAGTTAAACGAAGGAACGTGGGTGAGCAGACTTTGCAGGCGGGGGAGGAGCGGTTTGAGGCTGTAGCAGACACACAGAGCAAACACTGCATGACGAACGTTGCAGTTCACGAAGAAATGCAGGAATGTAGTTTTGTTGAAGAGGATCCTTTTAAAGCTGCACAAAAAAGAAAAAGTGCTGAAAACTTGCAGAGCTCTGCTAAATCTAGTAGGGTTGGGAAGTTAGATCTACTGGATGAGAGCGTCTCTGACGAAAGTGGAGCTGAGTCTGAAATGATGCAGACGCAGGAGGAGCAAAGCTCCTATTGTTTTACCAAAATTAGGCAATTTCTCCAGGTGACCAAGGGGAGCAGAGCTGTGAAAGTGGAAAATTACTTTCCAGATCTGGAGTTATTTGTGGCATCAGCTCGCAAGCTGATGAAACTGAATGATGGGAATGAGACTTTTACTGATCAGGAAATTTTTCGTTTAAAGAAACTGGTTGTCAAACTGAAATCACAAATTACTAACAGTCATGTTGACTCTTAGTTTGTTTCTTCCCTTTTATGCTATGTGTGTGTTTTTTTACTGTACCTTATTTTTATCCTTTTTAATGCCCCACCTTAGAATTGGCACTCTTAATATAAACGGGGCCAGGGATGATGTAAAAAGGGCCTCTTTATACAAGCTTTTTAATTTAAAGGCACTTGACGTGCTGATGGTCCAGGAGAATCACAGCACTGTAGACATTGAGTGCCAGTGGAGAAAAGAGTGGGATGGCTGCATTTTTTTTAGCCACAAATCCAATAATAGTGGAGGGGTGGCTGTACTTTTCTCTCGGGGTTGTGTGCCTGTCTCTTATGAGGTAGAAGAGGTGGTGAAAGGACATGTACTCTTGCTAAAGGTACAGTTTGAAAACGTAAACTTGGTTCTTATAAACGTGTATGTGCCAACACAGAGAGCAGAAAGGATCAGGGTCTTTAATATGCTATCAGATACGGTTAGATCCTGTAATCCAAATAGTTTTTTATTTCTGGGGGGTGATTTTAACTGTACATTAAACCACAGACTGGACAGGAACCATCAGGAACCTCACCCTGCTTCTGCCAATAGGCTGAGGGAACTAGTGAAGGCACATGAAATGGCCGATGTGTGGAGATCACATCATGGGGACCAGAGGCAGTACACCTGGAGCCATGCTAAAGATAACCTCTTATCTATGGCTAGGTTAGACCGTTTCTATGGTTTTAAACACCAAATGAGTGTTTTTAAAAATAGTTGTATCTGTCCTGTTGGTTTCACTGATCACTGCCTGCTGATTTGTTCTGTTTTCATTGAAAATGTAAAGTGTAAGAGTGCTTTTTGGCATTTTAATAATACACTTTTAAATGATGTGTTTTTTTAAGGGAGTTTTTCATGGTGTTTGGAAGTCACACAGGGAACAAAAACCCTCTTTTAGTTCTCTCCAATTGTGGTGGGATTTTGGTAAGGCCCAGATAAAACAACTCTGCCAACAGTACACTCAAAATGTCACTCGTAGCTTGACCCAATCCTTGAAAGTTCTGGAGACTGAGGTGGTAGAACTAGAGGAGTTGCTCAGTTCTACAGGAAAACAGGAGCACTTAGAGGCTCTCAAGTCAAAAAGGTCAGCCTTGGCTAGCTTGCTAGGGGTCACCGCACAGGGTGCTCTGGTCCGCTCACGCTACATGGATGTAGCTCTGATGGACTCGCCCTCCCAGTACTTTTTTGGACTGGAGGGGAAAAATGGACAGAGAAAGCTCATTCACTCCTTGTTGGGCGATGACGGGAGAACAATCTCCACAGCAGCAGAGATCAGGAAACACGCTGCTAGCTTTTACAGTGAATTGTTTAGAGCAGAGTGGAGGGAGGACACGGCACTGGGCCAGGTTTTCCTTGATGGTCTTCCAGTGCTCTCAGAGGACCTTGTTGCCAGCTTGGATGCTCCACTGTCTCTGTCTGAGCTGCATACGGCGCTAATGAGCCTCCAGAATGGAAAATCACCAGGCATAGATGGTCTCTCTGTGGACTTTTTTAAGGAATTCTGGCCCCTGCTTGGTCCAGACCTGCTGGAGGTTCTCCAAGATAGCTTGGAAAGGGGGACCCTACCCACGACCTGCAGGAGGGCCATCATCACACTGTTGCCGAAAAAGGGGGACCTCCAGAGCCTAAAGAACTGGAGGCCAGTCTCTCTGCTCTGCACAGACTACAAGATTCTCTCAAAAGCTCTGGCCCGAAGACTGAGAAAGGTGATGAGCGAGCTCATTCATGTAGACCAGACTTACTGTGTGCCTGGCAGGCTGATTAGTGACGTTGTCACTTTAATTCGGGATATTTTGGAGGTCTCTGGTTCATTGGCGGTAGAAACTGGTTTGATTTCAATTGACCAGGAAAAGGCGTTTGATCGGGTTGAACACCAATATTTATGGACAGTTTTAACAGCTTTTGGGTTCAGCCCAGGCTTCATAGCCAGGATACGGGTCTTGTACAGTGACATTGAGAGTGTGCTGAAGATAAATGGGGGCCTGTCTGCCCCTTTAAAAGTCCAGAGGGGGGTTCGGCAGGGCTGCCCTCTCTCAGGGATGCTGTACTCCCTCGCCATAGAGCCTTTGCTTCACTGCCTGAGAAGGGATCTATCAGGAATTACTTTTCCTGGCTGTGACACCACGTTCAAGCTGTCGGCCTATGCAGATGATGTAGTCATTCTGCTAAACAAGCAGAGTGACATTGACGTTCTGGTTAGGAGTGTCAATCTTTTTGGCCAACTTTCCTCTGCAAAGATAAACTGGGGAAAAAGCGAGGCTCTGATGGTGGGGGAGAAACTAGAAAATCAGCTTACGCTGCCGGGTGGGTTGATTTGGACAAAAGGAGGTTTTAAGTATCTTGGTGTCTTTATTGGAAATCAGCAGTTTGAGCAAAAAAATTGGGATGGGGTCATAGAGAAGATTAACGGGAGACTAAACAAGTGGAAGTGGCTAATGCCGAGAATATCTTTTAGAGGAAGAGTGCTCATTTTAAATAATCTTGTTTCCTCATCCCTGTGGCACCGCCTCATGTGCATGGACCCCCCTGCTGGTTTGTTGTCCAAAATTCAGTCTGTTTTGGTGGACTTTTTTTGGGGGGGGTGGACTCCACTGGGTTCCTCAAGCCCTGTTATTTCTTCCCAAAGAGGAGGGGGGGCAAGGAGTGATTCATTTAGCTAGTAGAGGTGCTGCTTTTAGACTGACTTTCATACAG
>JAJAQF010000240.1:0-15007 GCA_020510985.1 Pholidichthys leucotaenia
CAGGAGTGCGCGCACGTCCGCGTCACTATTTTGCTCCTCCGCCATGGCTGCATAATCTATCCCTACGTGGATTGGGGCTGCGGGCAGCACAGTGGTGCAGTGGTTAGCACTGTTGCCTTACAGCTAGAAGGTTCCTGGTTCGAATCCCCAGGCTGGCAGGGGTTGGAACCTTTCTGTGTGGAGTTTGCATGTTCTCCCTGTGCTGCGTGGGTTTACTCCGGGGGCTCCGGTTTCCTCCCACAATCCAAAGACATGCATGTTAGGTTAATTGGTTGTTCTAAATTGTCCCTAGATATCTGTCTCCTATAGGCCCTTAGAATAGAGGGTTAGTACTAGTGAAAGCGCTTTGAGTGGTCTTTGTGACTAGAAAAGCGCTATATAAGTGTAGGTTAGTTAGTTAGTTAGTTAGTATATGTCCGCGTTGGCGAAGAGTTCTGCGGCTGAGGTAGTATAATCTGCCTCCTCGCGCTCTGGCGATGTCACAGCGTGAGAGAGGCAGTCTGCTACCACGTTAAGTTTGCCTGCCACATGTCGAATGTCTGTGGTGAACTCTGAAATCGCAGCTAGCTGTCTTTGTTGCCTGCCTGATCACTGTTCAGAAATTTTAGCCATCGCAAAGGTGAGCGGTTTGTGGTCTACAAAAGCCGTGAAACGCCGCCTCTCCAACCAGAACTGGAAGTGGCGGATGGATAAATGAAGCGCTAGCAGCTCCCTGTCAAAGGTGCTGTATTTACGCTCAGTTTGGTTTAGCGATTTGCTGAAAAATGCCAAAGGTTGCCAGGTTCCGCCGACGTGTTGTTCTACAACCGCCCCTATGGCCAGGTCTGAAGCGTCTGTGGTTAGCGCAATGCGGGCCGAGGGATCAGGGTGAACCAACAATGTGGCATTAGCTAGGGCACTTTTTACTTCCGCGAAGATGCGTTCGCGCTCCGGGGTCCATTCGACCGCGTTGGAAGGTTTTTGTTTTCTGAGCGCGTCATATAGGGGCTGCATGAGCTGAGCTGCGCGGGGGAGGAAACGGTTGTAAAAATTAACCATTCCCAAAAATTCTTGCAGCGATTTGACCGTTTGTGGCCGTGGGAAACTTTTTACTGCGCGAACTTTGTCTGGCAGTGGGACTGCCCCCTTCGGTGAAACTCTGTGTCCCAAAAAATCAATTTATGACACGCCGAATTTGCATTTGGCTGGATTGATTATTAACCCGTGCTCTTCTAGTCTCTGAAAAATCATAGTGAGATGCTGTTTGTGTTCTTCCTCAGACGAGCTGGCTACCAGCATATCGTCGAGGTAGACGAACACGAAAGGGAGGTCGCGTAATACTGCGTCCATCATCCGCTGAAAGGTTTGAGCAGCGCCTTTGAGGCCAAAAGGCATCCGCAAAAATTCAAAAAGACCGAAGTGGGTTATTACAGCTGTTTTAGGGATGTCTTCCGCTCTAACGGGGACTTGATGATAGCCGCGGACCAGGTCTATTTTTGAAAAAATGCGTGCACCCGCCAGATGTAGTGAAAAATCTTGGATGTGAGGAATAGGGTAGCGGTCATGCGCTGTCGCATTGTTTAATCTGCGGTAATCGCCGCACGGTCTCCAAGAACCGTCGGATTTCGGGACCATGTGAAGCAGTGACGCCCAGGGGCTTTTTGAGCGCCTGATAATGCCTAGTTTTTCAAGGGTGGTAAACTCGTCCCGAGCTATGGCGAGCTTGGTCGCGTCTAAGCGCCTAGCTTTGGCGAATACGGGTGGGCCCGTTGTGGGGATAAAGTGTTCGACCACGTGCTTAGCCACTGTAGCTGAGACTTTGGGAATTGTGAGTGCTGGAAATTGGGTGAGGAGTTGATCAAACTTACCTCCTGCTGTAGTGACGCTGGCCTGCACGGGTGGTGGAGAAACTCAAGCTGAGCAGGGAATAGAAGCAAAGGACAGTGCATTAACCAAGCGTCTGTTTGCTAGATCGACTAATAACCCATGTGCACACAAAAAATCTGCGCCCAACAAGTTAAAACTCACCGCCGCTACAACAAATGTCCATCTGTAGTTGCGGCCATGGATGCGGAGGGGCAGGTTCCTTTCGCCAAAAGTGTCGATGATGGAGCCGTTGGCTGCCACCGCTCCATTGCCCCGGGGGCCCATGGCCCGGTCTGCTTGGGAGGGCATGATAAAACTCAGTTGAGCTCCCGTGTCAATGAGGAACTGCTTGCCAGTGTGTCCGTCTGTCACATATAGAAGCTTGCTTTTTTCGCCGAGAACCGCCACTGTTAACGGTTCTCGGCTTTGGCGTTTCCCGAAATCGTGAATTTGCAGGGGGGGAACGCACTTGTAGGCCTTCTCGGCGAAGCGGTGGTGGTAATAACAGACGTCGCTCTGTCTGTTACGTCTTGGCCGTGTCGCTGTCACGGCGGGCGGATTCTGCTCCGTGGTTTGTGGCTCCCCGTGGCTCCGGACATCAGCGTTGCATATGGTTCCTAAGGCTGACGGCTCGTGGAGACCTTGTGGTGATTACCGCAGGTTAAACAATGCCACAGCGCAGGACCGCTACCCAATTCTGCACATCCAGGATTTTTCAGTGCATTTAGCGAAGGCGCGCATTTTTTCTAAAATAGACCTGGTCAGCGGTTATCATCAGGTCCCGGTCCGACCAGAGGACATTCCCAAAACAGCGGTAATAACCCCGTTCGGACTTTTTGAATTTTTACGCATGCCTTTTGGCCTTAAAGGCGCCGCGCAACCTTAATGTGGGGATCACGAAATGATGAGACTGGATTATTTCTCAGTATTGGTTTATTGCATTTCACGTCCCCAGCTCTCTCTCTCAGTCAGGAAAAAAGAGCTGGGGACGTGAAATGCAATAAACCAATACTGAGAAATAATCCAGTCTCATCATTTCGTGATCCCCACATTGGTAATGGGTCTGGACCACCTGCGGACTTGGAAGGAGGACAGAGGATCGGGGGCGAGATCCTGAAAGGGTTGTCTGACCCCCTGGGGTCAGACGGAAGAGCAAAGAGGACTCTGAAGTGATTAATTGTAAATAGAAGGATTTGACTTGAGCGTGTGATTCTGTCTTTGAGGTGCTGGTATAAATGTGTGGGGGTTTACCGCAGTTCTCCCTCTTTTTTCCTGACTGAGAGAGAGAGCTGGGGACGTGAAATGCAATAAACCAATACTGAGAAATAATCCAGTCTCATCATTTCGTGATCCCCACATTGGGGACCCCGACGTGATGTGAATACACACTGCAAGCCTAAAGTCTTTCTGTGTTTGAGCCTATGCAGTCAAATATGTGAGCTACATAAGGTTACAATTATGGGCGCGACAATTGTACTATTGTGGAAAAAGACTCATAGACCAGATGTGACTCAGTGGTTAAGACAGATGTTAACAAACCTTCCACTAGAAAGAATAACATACATACTGAAATCAAAGGAAATTGTGTTTGAGAATATATGGAGACCTTTCATTGATTATGTAAAGAATTTAAACATAACTTTTGAAGAGGAAGGTGAATGATGTGTGTGGACCTTGTAAATTCCAAACTGGTGAATGTATAATATGTATACTTATGTAATGGATTGCCTAGACTAAACAGAGGAGCATTGTTGAAGGCCTGTTCTTGTTAGTGGTTGTTGGTGTTTTTAGTACTTTTTTTTTTTTAATTACTTTAGTGTTAGTGTTTGATTGTTTGTGTTATGTTTGTAAAAAAAAATGGTTCAATAAAAAATATTGTGGAAAAAAAAAAGAATCAACAGAAGAAAGTTAATTTGTAGTTCTAAACATATTTAGAGTGTTTTTTACTCACTTTTTTGTCTCTCACGACATTATTCTTCTCTCTTACAGCGTCCATTGCAGTTACATGCAAATAACAAATTATGCAAATTAGGCGGCATCATTTAGTGACTTCTAGTGACTTTTAGGACAGCCAATAGCTACTTTCGTTACTGAGGAGTTGGCAACAGTGGTACAAGCTGTGACAGCTGGCTAGCTAGATGGTGATATATTTTAATTGAATGACATTAAGTTGACATTGGATTTTGCATGTCATAGTTTTGAACTATACTAAGTAATAATAAGTAATAATCTGCAGTTATTACAGAATTCAGCTGCACGTGTTCTGACAAAGACCAGATGGCAGGCTAACATCAAGTTGGTTTTGTCATGAAGCGGCATTTGGGGGGAGCACCGGGCGCACGCTTCAGGTTTGTTTAATTATGGTTTGTGTGTCAGCTTTGATATGCAATGTCTTTTGTTGAGTGTGGGTATAAGTATGAAGGTCTGACTGCGCTCGACCTCTTATTCTGCTTCTGCATCGAGATGAGACATGTTAGGGAGGTGAAGCTGATAATAAACTGTGATTTATAAAATCACATCGCTTCTTCATTTCGAGCTCCCTACAGTTTGTACTTTTGCATCTCTGTTTAGTTTGTATTTGTATGGTTTGGTATATTTGGTTTTGAGTTGATCCTTTTGTTTCTGTTCCTAGTTTCTGATTATTTTATCTTAGTGTGGTGATTGAGGTGTTCTGTGTTATCTCTCATGTACTGAGTGCTTCATGACTTCCCTGTTCATTCAAATGGGTCTACCATGCTGTTCTATTTTGTGTGTTCTCTTTTCTCTTTTGACAGCGGTCAGGGTTGTCAGGCTCGTGTGGGCGTGCCCTGTGTCGCACTCCAAGAGTGGTCGTACCTCTGAGCACAGTTCCACAAGGATTGCCCGTGGAAACCTAAATCGGCTGACAAGCCAGTCATCATCACGAGCCAGAAAATCTTCTCTGTCTCTATAGCCTTTCTTTTCTCACTGCACGATTTGCAATATCCTTTATCCTTTAATGATGCTAACACCATTGTTGTTAGAGGCATTTTCTGCACGTTTCTGCTTGCTTTTATATCCACTCATCGAACTGCACATAAGTGGATGTTCGTTCATCATGTATATCTGGTGTGTACAATAATTTTCACGTCATTATCAGTCTCCCAACATCGCCTCGAAGTGTCACCAACGGACCAATAACAGTAGAAACGTATGTACGCCAGCCATGAAGTTGGCTTGGGGCTGCACATATTTCCACGGTCATTTCATTCTTGATACATGAAATTTTGTGTGGAAAAGGACGTACGCCATGTTTTTGTGCGTACATACTCATTGTACATGAGGCCCAAGGACACAAACACAAAAACAATATAAAACTAACAAAAACAATATAAAACTCGGCACGAGTAGAAATCACAGTCAGCAGAAACAATAAAATAAGAGGTAAAAGAAGTAAATAAGTAAAAATCCATTTCATTCAATAAAATCAATGTCTCACACTGGGTCAAAGGCAATGGAGTAAAAGTGTGTTTTAAGGTGGGTTTTAAAAATGGGACAGTGAAGGTGCTTGTCTAATGTGCAAAGGTAAAGCGTTCCATAACCTGGGTGCCGTGATCAAAAAGGCTCTGTCCCCTCTGAGCTTCCGCTTCGCCTTTGGCACCCTTAGGAACAGCTGTTCAGCTGACCTGAGGGACCGGGTGGGAGCATAGGGATGCAGAAGCTCAGAGAGGTAAGGCAGAGCAACACCGTTCAAGGATTTAAAAACAAATAAAAGAATTTTATTTAAATACAATATCAATTTGGGAAAGTGAAAAAATAAAAATGTGAACAGTACTGGGAGGCTGAATAGTGAGGTCTGGAGTCCCGTCATCATAGAGTGTGGGTTAATCGGTTTCAACTTTTCAGTATAAAATAACCTCATTTTAATTTACAAACTATTGATTTTTATGCATATTTTGTTGCCACTCTTTATTAATTACCAACTTTTATTAAAGTGCATCCAGCCTGCTCAGCTGAATGACAGCTTCCAATTTGCTTCAAGCCTGTGTGGAACAAGGCAGTGACAGCCGCCCTTAATCATTTGTTTTCTTTCTGAAACACTCCAGATGATTTTCAGTGAGAGATTTTGCGTATTCCAGTAAAATAATGATGTCACATGCCATGATAAACCATTTCTGTCATTGTTCCTTTCACAAGGATTGCCTACCAATGTGGCGATTCACGTGATCAGTGACATCACTTGCAAATCCCCAGTAGGTCATTATAAATGTTAGTTTTTCAATTTTCATATTACTCCAAAGAGTTTATAGTTCCTCTGGCAAGTTAATATAGTTTAGAGAACACACGCATACACTTTTCTGCTGCTCAATATTCAGGGTCACCACAGCAGATCATGATTTCCACATATTTGAGTTAGCAAGGATTTTACGCCAGATGCCCTTCCTGGTGCAAAACAGTGAGTACACTGGTTTTGTGCTTTCCCTGTGGCTGGGTAACCAACTTTCCCCATTCTATTTATGCTGAACAGTAAGCTACAAGGTGGAAAGCACCTTTTCTTTAATGGTTTTTGGTATAACCCAGCTGGGACTTGAACCCACAACCTCCCAGCTGTGGGGCAGATTTTCTTCCATTAGGCCATCACTCCAGATCATTTACAACATTTTGAGAAAAACTGTCAAATTCCAACTTGTGAAAGATTTTCCTCCAATGCAACTATGGTATCAATTTGAAAAGCCTACATCATTTCTTTCTCTAGTTATTGCATTTATTCCATTTACATCACAGGTCAAAAACCGGACATCAGAATAGTGTCACATCTGAGCTGACCCTGGTTCAGTACAAGTCAGAAAACCCTGACTTTTGTTAGCATTCTTCGCAATAACAAAATAACACGGTATGTTATAATATCAACATATTTTATATACAACAGAAGTTCTGGTAAGTAGTACATTTTGCACAGCTTATTGCTGAGTGGTACAGCCATCTTGGATGATGATCTCAAGGTAGCAAAAGTTGTCCACCTTTCCAAACTGAAAATTCTAATTCCAGCAGTGTTCCCGTTTAAATTTCCAGCCAGGACGAACCAATGTCCAATCACTGACGTAAAGTAAAATGCACTATTTGTCATGTGTCTGAGTCAGTGCTCAGACCCTTTACGTATTTTTGAGTATTTTGTGTCTGTTTTTATTTTCTGGTCTGTTTTCTGTCATTTTGGTTGTTTACTTTCAAAGCTTTCTTCCTCAATTCTCAGTCATTCTCACTTTTCACCCACAGTCTGCTCCCCAGTTCTCAGCTGTGGGTGATTGTCTAATTAGGTCACCTTCCCCTGCTTGCTCAGGTGCTCACATCTGTTATTGATTGTGTCAATTGTGCTGCTGCCTATTCTAAGGAGGGTTCACCATTGTATGGTGTAGCCTCCCACTCGCAAGCTGTTTTCTCATACATGTAAGTGCTCTGTCTTTGGATTCATGTATTACTGGTTATTTGCAGGTTGGCTGGCGATCACACTCGCCTTAGTTAGGCTATTTTTGCTGCCTGTTCCTTAGTGTTTGTTCCCAGGTTAGCCGGCGAGCACGCTCACCTTAGCCTTAACTATTTTTTGCCCACCTGTATTCTCTTTTTTCATAAGTGTTGTGTATGTCTTTATGTTAATTTAGTAAATGTTGCAAACTCACAGCTGGTGTGTGGTGCCTTTCTCTCTCTGCCCTGAAGGGGTAATCATGACAGAAGGAGGCTACCAGTGTGGGCACCAGCAGCCTTGAGTTTTGCCTTTTTTCCCTCCCGTAATTTTTTCTTTAAATCCTGTTATCCCGCTGGCATGACAGCACTTTCAGATGATCATCTATGGGGGCTCAGTGAGGAGGAGTGTTTTGCTTTGAGTGTGATAAATAACATCTTAAAGGAGGCTCGTATTTCCCACACTCTTGAGGCGATACAGGAGTGCTGGGTTGGAGCCGCACAGGTTCTGGAAGCATGCTCCAGCCTGTGGAGCCATCCAGAACTTACAGACCTTCTCCTCTCCATTACAAACTCATCATCCATGCTCCACGGGCTGGGGAAAAATCTCCTCTAAACATCCTCCATACCAGACGACCTCCGCAGTTCTCACAGGAACGTCGTTTGGACCTCCAGTAGCAGCAACCACCAAACCCCAGGATTTAAGGCAAGTACTTCTTCATTTATCTTTATCAAATAATGAACTATCTTGCCTTAATCCTGGTGGTGAAGCTCAGCAGCAGCGGCCCAAGCTGGCTGAGCATTCACCATCTGCTGTTGTTTCTCCGCCCTCACCTGTTTCTCCTGTTTCCATCTCCAACCCCTCTGAGTGTCTACCGGTCCAGGGAGGGAGCCGCCGGACTACAGAGAGGACTGGTTCAGCCAAGGAGAAGATTGTCTCTGGTGCCCCGAAGCCGGAGCTGACAAAAGAACGTCCCCTGGTTTCAGCGATTGGGGGTCCGGTGCCATCGGTGAGGGGATTCCAGGTCCTGAATCTTGGGGTTCTGGACATGATGGCGTCAGCGGCAAGGCGGTCTCCTGCCGCCACGCCGGAGGCACCATCTGTGTCGACTGCTTCACCTGGAGATCCAGGATCTCCAGTAATCACCACGCTTGCTGTGGGGGCCGCCACAGCCGAACCAGAGCTGGACCTCCTAGAGGCCGGGCCAAGGCGCCATCATCGCTAGGATCGACGGAGTCCTGGATGGCGGTGGAGCTGGAGCTCAGGCAAGTGATTTCCTTTGTTTTTCTCATGTGTGTGTTGGAGAAATCTTGTATGGCTCTGGGTGAGGAGAGTCGGGTGCAGCCCTCAGCTGCACTTGAGCTCACTTTGCCTGGCTCCGCCGCTGCCGGCGACCCCAACCACATTCTTCTTCCTGTTTCTCCTGAGCCTTCTCCTAGGGTCACCGGGGAAGATCCACCACCCCCTGATGCCTCCGTGGATCCAGGCCTAACATCTGATGATGTCGTGAGTCCAGCTCCCCCCACTGAGGTCGTCAGGGACCCTTCTCCTTTGCCTGGGGTCCCTCTGATAGACCGCTTCCTCTGCCTGGTGCTCTCACAGGCTGGCCCGTTCACCATGGGTGCAACGTTGGCCCAGTCCGGGTCCACTGTGGGTGCAACGTTGGCCCAGCCGGGGCCCACCGCGAGTGCTACAGAGCTCCGGCCCAGAGCCACCAGCGGTGCTACTGAGCTCCAGCCCGGAACCACCACGGGTGCTACTTTTCATCAATCCGAGACCACTGAAGGCGTCGTGGTCCACCTTCCTGTTCTACCTGACGCCGTTGGGGTTTCCGCCCCCTCGGCTGTCCTTCCCGTTGCTGGGTCTCCCAGTGGGGCAGCCACCCCCCGGGCCACCTCTTCTATTCAGGTGGCTAAAGAACTCTGGTCGACCACCTGATGGACTGAGCCGTTGGGTTGCGTGGCCTATGTTTCCCGGTAGGCCACCCGACTTGTTCCACCTTGCCGTCTGCCAGGCCTGGGACTTTGGTCGGCCCCCTGAACTCTTTAGCTCCTTGGGCCGGTCTAACTCATTATTATTTTGTCTGATGTGGGTCCTGAGCAGGACTTTATTTCGTTTCCTCCTAACCTGTTTTCCCCCACCTCCCACCTGGGGTAGTTTTTTGTTGTTTTCCTTTCCTGGCAGGGGGGGCTCCTTTGGCGTTTCCTGTGGGTGTCTGGGCTCCAACCCTTGGGGGGAAGGCTCTGTCATGTGTCTGAGTCAGTGCTCAGACCCTTTATGTATTTTTGAGTATTTTGTGTCTGTTATTATTTTCTTGTCTGTTCTTGTCATTTTGGTTGTTTACTTTCAGAGCCTCCTTCCTCATTTTTTCAGTCACTCACCTTTCACCCACAGTCTGCTCCCCAGTTCTCAGCTGTGGGTGATTGTCTAATTAGGTCACCTTCCCCTGCTCACTCAGGTGCTCACATCTGTTACTGATAGTGTTAATTGTGCTGCTGCCTATTTTAAGGGGGGTGCACCATTGTATGGTGTAGCCTCCCACTCTCAAGCAGTTTTCTCATATTGTAAGTATGCAAATAACACACATTCTATTAATGCTAATAATAGAATAGGCTTTATTGTCATTGTACAGTCATACAGTACAACGACATTGTGGGTGCTCCACCATGCTACTGCGCAATAAAGTAAGAGAGAAGAATTTGAATTAGACACAGTTACAGAACACACAATTAAACGTACGACTGAAATAAAAATAAAAATAGCCCATAGGTATATACACAGGTATGGTAGTGGCTTCACAGATGGAAAAACTGTATGTACATAAGAGTGCGGAGTGCAGAACACACAACTGGACACACAACTGAATACACAACACAATAATGTTATTGTGATTACTGGGAGGACAAACAAGCACACATGTAAGCCTGATGGCAGCACTGGCAAAAGTGCAAAAGGAAAGGCTAACGCTATAATAAAGGCCCTGGATACTCTTCAAACACCACAGTAGATAATATCAGGAAAGGTGGCCCCAATCAGTGGAGAAGCAGCAGCTGAAATGCACGACGATGGTTCCCTTTGAAGAAACATTTGTAACGCTTGACAGCTCATACCCCATCTACTACCAGTCAGCACAAAAGAAAAGACTACACCTGATGATTAAAAATCAACCCTTTGATGTGGATTTTTTTTTTAGATTTGTGCCACCAGCTTCTCTCATTGCTGATTCTGAGGAGGTATCAGACAGTCCGCCTCTGGAGTCACATCCAGTCAAGTATTATGTTGAGAAAACTTATGTAGGACAACTAGGAGAAGAAACTGTCCATGGGGAGTGCCAAGGGTTCAGACTAGCATGTGGAATGTGAACGATCGTTACCTTGTGACTCTGCTTCTCAGCGAAGCTCAACTGAACTCAACTCAACTGATTTTATCAGCACATGTGATCAGGAACCATGTCGCAACATCCAGATTCAGTAGATGGAAATGTTTGCCAGTGCTACAAAGAGAGAAGTCATTCACCAACACAGAAAGGAAGGAAATTCTAGTTGTGCACCTGCCACCACCACAGTGACCACAGAAAGTGTCATCTACAAGGAAGTTCCAAACTATTATCAAAGATGTAGAAGAGCTTGAAATAACTAGGCGATGTGACTTATAAACCAAAGTTTATTATCAGCTTCGCTCCTCTAACAAGTCTCATCTAGTGCAGCAGCAGAAGAAGTAGTCACCAAACATTCTCACATGCTTATACATATGTAGGTTATGGGATATATGATTAATATAGACCACAGCCCCCCCCCCCCAAACGACTAAGAAAAGGACAATAGAAAAACTCACAGTTTAAGATAATTATTATGACATACTAATTGCTACACCTCTTGACAAAGAAGAAACTTTCCAGCAGCTATGCTCCTGTAGAGAATTCAGTGGTAATCATAACAGCATAGTAATATCACAAATCAGTCCTAAACTGTTACAGCACAATTAGTGAACAACTTTTGAGTAGTTTGCATCAGTCCCTGTGCCGTCTGGGCTTAAATCTTCTTCCGAATCTGCTGTGGGTCCGTTCGGGCATCCTGGTGGGACCTTCCTGTAAGGAATCTGCAGCTTGGGAAGGAGAGTGATTATTTGTTCCCTGCAGGGGGGCTGAGTCTTTTCTCTTGGGGGGTCTACCCCGCCGAGGTGCTCTCGCCAACCGTGCAGGCTTGTCTCTCAACAAGAAGGCAGGTTTAAGTCTGTCAATGCTGACTGTTTCTTTTCTGTCCCCAAAATCAAGCACAAAATGCTTATCACCAGGTTCCAGCACTCTGAAAGGTCCGTCGTATGGTGGGCGGAAGGTTGGTTTTAAAGCTTCATGCCTAACAAAAACGAATTCAGCGTTTTTTAAAGCTTGGGGGACAAAAACCCGTGGAAAAGAGTGATGTGCTGGCCCGGGGAGAGAGTCTGGTCCGTTGCTGCCTAAAAACCTCGGGCTGGAAGATGCCCTGGCTCTGGGTTCTCTGGTAAAAATTCACCTGGGAGCCTGAGAGGTTGTGCAAAAACTAATTCCGCTGGGGAGGCGTCTAGATCCTCTTTAGGTGCAGCATGCAACCCCAATAAAACCCAAGGAAGTTTATTTACCCAATTTGTATCCATTAGTGAGGCTCTGAGGGCGGCCTTTAAAGACCTGTGAAAACGCTCGCATAACCCATTAGCCTGAGGGTGATAAGCGGTGGTGCGGTGAATTGTCGCTCCTAAGCTGCTGGCCATGGCTGACCAAAGCTCCGAGACAAATTGAGGCCCCCTATCGGACGTGATGTCCGATGGGACGCCGAAACGTGCCACCCAGTTTGTCAAAAAAACGCGAGCGACTTCCTCCGCTGTGGTTGACGCCAGAGGGACTGCCTCCGGCCAGCGCGTAGTGCGGTCTATCATCGTTAACAGATGTGTGAAACCTTGGGAGGAAGGTAGTGGTCCCACGAGGTCGACATGAACGTGGTCGAACCTTCTAGCAGGGATTCGAAAAGGCTCTAGAAGGGCTTTTGTGTGTTTGTGTATTTTGGCGTGCTGACAAGAAATGCAAGTCTTTGCCCATTTTTTTACGTTTTTGCGCAGGCCAGGCCACACAAACTTTTCGGCGACCATTTTAACTGAAGCACGCACACCTGGGTGCGCGAGGGAGTGAATTGAGTCGAAAATACGGCGGCGCCATGCAGCTGGGACTACCGGGCGAGGTTGGCCGGTTGAGATGTCGCATATTAGGGGGGGTACACCATCGCGTAAACCCCTTTCCTCCAGCCTTAACCCTGTTGGTCCAGACAGGAGTGCGCGCACGTCCGCGTCACTATTTTGCTCCTCCGCCATGGCTGCATAATCTATCCCTACGTGGATTGGGGCTGCGGGCAGCACAGTGGTGCAGTGGTTAGCACTGTTGCCTTACAGCTAGAAGGTTCCTGGTTCGAATCCCCAGGCTGGCAGGGGTTGGAACCTTTCTGTGTGGAGTTTGCATGTTCTCCCTGTGCTGCGTGGGTTTACTCCGGGGGCTCCGGTTTCCTCCCACAATCCAAAGACATGCATGTTAGGTTAATTGGTTGTTCTAAATTGTCCCTAGATATCTGTCTCCTATAGGCCCTTAGAATAGAGGGTTAGTACTAGTGAAAGCGCTTTGAGTGGTCTTTGTGACTAGAAAAGCGCTATATAAGTGTAGGTTAGTTAGTTAGTTAGTTAGTATATGTCCGCGTTGGCGAAGAGTTCTGCGGCTGAGGTAGTATAATCTGCCTCCTCGCGCTCTGGCGATGTCACAGCGTGAGAGAGGCAGTCTGCTACCACGTTAAGTTTGCCTGCCACATGTCGAATGTCTGTGGTGAACTCTGAAATCGCAGCTAGCTGTCTTTGTTGCCTGCCTGATCACTGTTCAGAAATTTTAGCCATCGCAAAGGTGAGCGGTTTGTGGTCTACAAAAGCCGTGAAACGCCGCCTCTCCAACCAGAACTGGAAGTGGCGGATGGATAAATGAAGCGCTAGCAGCTCCCTGTCAAAGGTGCTGTATTTACGCTCAGTTTGGTTTAGCGATTTGCTGAAAAATGCCAAAGGTTGCCAGGTTCCGCCGACGTGTTGTTCTACAACCGCCCCTATGGCCAGGTCTGAAGCGTCTGTGGTTAGCGCAATGCGGGCCGAGGGATCAGGGTGAACCAACAATGTGGCATTAGCTAGGGCACTTTTTACTTCCGCGAAGATGCGTTCGCGCTCCGGGGTCCATTCGACCGCGTTGGAAGGTTTTTGTTTTCTGAGCGCGTCATATAGGGGCTGCATGAGCTGAGCTGCGCGGGGGAGGAAACGGTTGTAAAAATTAACCATTCCCAAAAATTCTTGCAGCGATTTGACCGTTTGTGGCCGTGGGAAACTTTTTACTGCGCGAACTTTGTCTGGCAGTGGGACTGCCCCCTTCGGTGAAACTCTGTGTCCCAAAAAATCAATTTATGACACGCCGAATTTGCATTTGGCTGGATTGATTATTAACCCGTGCTCTTCTAGTCTCTGAAAAATCATAGTGAGATGCTGTTTGTGTTCTTCCTCAGACGAGCTGGCTACCAGCATATCGTCGAGGTAGACGAACACGAAAGGGAGGTCGCGTAATACTGCGTCCATCATCCGCTGAAAGGTTTGAGCAGCGCCTTTGAGGCCAAAAGGCATCCGCAAAAATTCAAAAAGACCGAAGTGGGTTATTACAGCTGTTTTAGGGATGTCTTCCGCTCTAACGGGGACTTGATGATAGCCGCGGACCAGGTCTATTTTTGAAAAAATGCGTGCACCCGCCAGATGTAGTGAAAAATCTTGGATGTGAGGAATAGGGTAGCGGTCATGCGCTGTCGCATTGTTTAATCTGCGGTAATCGCCGCACGGTCTCCAAGAACCGTCGGATTTCGGGACCATGTGAAGCAGTGACGCCCAGGGGCTTTTTGAGCGCCTGATAATGCCTAGTTTTTCAAGGGTGGTAAACTCGTCCCGAGCTATGGCGAGCTTGGTCGCGTCTAAGCGCCTAGCTTTGGCGAATACGGGTGGGCCCGTTGTGGGGATAAAGTGTTCGACCACGTGCTTAGCCACTGTAGCTGAGACTTTGGGAATTGTGAGTGCTGGAAATTGGGTGAGGAGTTGATCAAACTTACCTCCTGCTGTAGTGACGCTGGCCTGCACGGGTGGTGGAGAAACTCAAGCTGAGCAGGGAATAGAAGCAAAGGACAGTGCATTAACCAAGCGTCTGTTTGCTAGATCGACTAATAACCCATGTGCACACAAAAAATCTGCGCCCAACAAGTTAAAACTCACCGCCGCTACAACAAATGTCCATCTGTAGTTGCGGCCATGGATGCGGAGGGGCAGGTTCCTTTCGCCAAAAGTGTCGATGATGGAGCCGTTGGCTGCCACCGCTCCATTGCCCCGGGGGCCCATGGCCCGGTCTGCTTGGGAGGGCATGATAAAACTCAGTTGAGCTCCCGTGTCAATGAGGAACTGCTTGCCAGTGTGTCCGTCTGTCACATATAGAAGCTTGCTTTTTTCGCCGAGAACCGCCACTGTTAACGGTTCTCGGCTTTGGCGTTTCCCGAAATCGTGAATTTGCAGGGGGGGAACGCACTTGTAGGCCTTCTCGGCGAAGCGGTGGTGGTAATAACAGACGTCGCTCTGTCTGTTACGTCTTGGCCAGTGTCGCTGTCACGGCGGGCGGATTCTGCTCCGTGGTTTGTGGCTCCCCGTGGCTCCGGACATCAGCGT
>JAJAQF010000240.1:15030-43299 GCA_020510985.1 Pholidichthys leucotaenia
AGAAAGTTCAGTGGTAAACATAACACCATAGTGAAATCATAAGTAGCCTTAAACTGTTGTAGCACAATTAGTGAATAATTGTGGGGTGGTTGGTATCAGTCCCTGTGCTGTCTGGGCTTTATTCTTCTCCCAAAACTGCTGTAGGTTGGCTTAGGTGTCCCGCTGGGACCTTCTCGTGGTGAATCTGCATTGTGGGAAGGAAAGAGATTATTTGTTCCCTGCCTGGGGGCTGAGACTTTTCCTCTGGGGGGTCTACCACGCCGAGGTGCTCGTGCCAACTGTGCAGGTTCGTCTCTCAGCAAGAAAGCAGGTTTGAGTCTGTCAACACTGACCACTTCCTTTCTGTCCCCATAATCAAGCACAAAGTGTTTGTCACCATTTTCCAGCACTCTGAACGGGCCATCGTAAACTGGGCGTAATGTTGGTTTAATGGCTTCATGCTTAACAAAAACGAACTCAGCGTTTTTTAAAGTTTGAGGAACAAAAACTCGTGGAAAAGAGTGATGAGCTGGACCGTGGAGGGAGTCCGGTCCACTGCTGCCTAAAAACCTTGGGACTGGAAGGTGTCCTGGTTCTGGGTTCTCTGGTAAAAATTCTCCTGGGAGTCTGATAGGCTGGGCAAAAACTAATTCTGCAGGAGAAGCGTCTAAATCCTCTTTAGGTGCTGCACGCAACCCCAATAAAACCCAGGGAAGTTTATTTACCCAATTTGTGTCCGTTAGTGAGGCCCTGAGGGCAGCCTTTAAGGACCTGTGAAAATGCTCGCATAACCCATTAGCCTGAGGGTGATAAGCGGTGGTGCAATGAATTGTTGCCCCTAAACTGTTAGACATGGCTGACCAGAGCTCTGAGATAAATTGAGGCCCTCTGTCTGACGTGATGTCTGATGGAACGCCGAAACGTGCCACCCAGTTTGCTAGAAAAACGCGAGCGACTTCCTCCGCTGTGGTTGACGCTAGAGGGACTGCCTCTGGCCAGCGCGTGGTGCGGTCTATCATTGTTAACAGGTGTGTGAAACCTTGGGAGGAAGGTAGCGGCCCCACGAGGTCGACGTGAATGTGGTCGAATCTTCTAGCAGGAATTGGAAAAGGCTCCAGAGGGGCTTTTGTGTGTCTGTGTATTTTGGCGCGTTGACAAGGAATGCAAGTTTTTGCCCATTCTTTTACGTTTTTGCGCAGGCCTGGCCACACAAACTTTTCAGCAACCATTTTGACCGAGGCGCGCACACCTGGGTGCGCGAGGGAGTGAATTGCGTCGAAAATACGGCGGCGCCAAGCAGCTGGTACTAACGGGCGAGGTCGGCCGGTTGAAACGTCGCATATTAGGGGGGGCACGCCGTCGCGCAACCCTTTTTTCTCCAGCCTTAACCCTGTTGGTCCGGACAGGAGCGCGCGCACGTCTGCATCACTGCTTTGTTCTTCCGCCATGGCTGCATAATCTATTCCATCCTGGATAGGTGCTGCGTATGTGTGTGCGTTAGTGAAGAGTTCCGCTGCTGAGGCGGCGTAATCTGTCTCCTCGTGCTCTGGCGGTGTCACAGCGCGAGAGAGACAGTCAGCTACAACGTTAAGTTTGCCTGCTACGTGTCGAATGTCTGTGGTGAACTCTGAAATCGCAGCTAGCTGTCTTTGTTGTCTGCCCGACCATGGTTCTGAAATTTTAGCCATAGCAAAAGTGAGCGGCTTATGGTCCACAAAGACCGTGAAACTCCGCCCTTCTAACCAAAACTGGAAGTGGCGGATGGACAAATGAAGCGCTAGCAGCTCTCTGTCGAAAGTGCTGTATTTGCGTTCCGTTGGGTTTAGCGATTTGCTAAAGAATGCCAAAGGTTGCCAGACTCCGCTGACAAGTTGTTCTACAACTGCCCCTATAGCCAGGTCAGAAGCATCTGTGGTCAGAGCAATGCGGGCTGAGGGATCTGGGTGGACTAACATTGTGGCGTTAGCTAAGGCGTTTTTTACTTCCGCGAAAGCGCGTTCGCGCTCTGGGGTCCATTCGACCGCGTTGGAAGCCTTCTTTTTTCTGAGCGCGTCATATAGGGGTTGCATGAGCTGCGCTGCGTGGGGGAGGAAACGGTTGTAAAAATTAACCATCCCCCAAAATTCCTGTAGCGATTTAACCGTTTGAGGCCGTGGAAAACCTTCTATCGCACGAACTTTGTCTGGAAGCGGAAATGCCCCTGTCGGGGAGACCCTATGTCCCAAAAAATCAATTTGCGATACGCCGAATTTGCATTTGGCTGGATTGATTATAAGTCCGTGCTCTTCCAGCCTCTGAAAAACGGTAGTGAGGTGCTGCTCGTGTTCTTCCTCGGATGAGCTGGCTACCAGCATGTCATCGAGGTAGACAAAAACAAAGGGTAGGTCGCGCAGGACTGCGTCCATCATCCGTTGAAAAGTTTGAGCAGCGCCTTTGAGGCCGAACGGCATTCTTAGGAATTCAAAAAGGCCGAAAGGGGTTATAACCGCTGTTTTAGGAATATCTTCAGCTCGGACTGGGACTTGGTGATAACCGCGGACTAAGTCTATTTTTGAAAAAATGCGCGCACCCGCTAAATGTAGTGAGAAATCCTGAATGTGAGGAATGGGGTAGCGGTCATGCGCTGTAGCGTTGTTTAGCCTGCAGTAATCTCCGCACGGTCTCCAAGAACCGTCGGATTTCGGAACCATGTGAAGTGGTGAAGCCCAGGGGCTCTTCGAGCGTCTAACAATGCCCAATTTTTCAAGAGCTGCAAATTCATCCTTTGCTATGTTGAGCTTGGCCGCATCTAAGCGGCGAACTTTGGCAAAAACAGGAGGTCCTGTTGTTGGAATGAAGTGTTTAACCCCGTGTTTGGCTACAGTGGCTGAGAATTTGGGGGTTGTGAGTGCTGGAAATTGGGTGAGGAGTTGTTCAAACTTACCTCCCGCTGTGGTGATGTTGGCCTGCACAGGTGGTGGGGAAACTCGAGCTGAACATGGAATAGAAGCAAAAGATAGTGCATTAACCAGGCGCCTATTTGCAAGATCCACTAATAACCCGTGTGCACACAGAAAATCTGCGCCTAACAAGTTAAAGCTCACCGCTGCTACAACAAATGTCCATCTGTAGCTGCGGCCGTGGATGAGGAGGTGCAGGCTCTTTTCGCCGAACGTGTCGATGTCAGAGCCGTTGGCTGCCACTGCTCCGTTGCCCCGGGTGCCCATGGTTCAATCTGCGTGGGAGGGCATGACGAAACTCAGCTGAGCTCCCGTGTCGATGAGGAACTGCTTGCCTGTGTATCCATCCGTCACGTATAACAGCTTATTCTTCTCGCCGAGAACCGCTGCTGTTAATGGCCCTCGGCTTTGGCGTTTCCACAATATCGTAAGCTTGCAGGGGGGAACGCATTTGCGGGCTTTCTCTGCGAAGTGGTGGTGATAATAGCAGACGTCGTTCTGCTCGTTGCGCTTGGGCCGCGCCGCTGTCACCGTGGGTTGAGTCTCTCCAAGGCTCGGGGTGTCAGTTTTCAGATCTGCAGATGCCGCTGTGAGTGTCCGTTCTCTGCAGGCGTGGACGAGCCGGTAAGCCTCGTTGGCCAGTGTGCGGAAATCCTGATGATTATTGCACTTCATACTGGCGAGTGTCCCTCTCAACTGCGGTGGTAGCGTGCTGAGGAAAATGAATTGGAAAAGGAAATTATCATTATCCTCCTCCTTGAGTTGTAGCAAATCCTCCATGAGGGTCCTCGGATTGCTCCCTCTGTGGCCGTAGACCGCCAGGATCCTCTCGGCTCTTTCCTCCGCTGACGGGACATAATTCGCCACGATGGTCGCCTTGAGTGTCTCATATTTGTCCCGGGCTGGTGGTTGCCGGACCAAGCTCCGCACACACTTCGAAGTGGCGGAGTCGAGTTTGGAGACGATATGGTAAAACTTCATATCGTCTGCTGTGATGCCCGCCAGTATAAACTGGGCTTCAGCTTGTTGAAACCAAGAGGCGGGGTCTTCTCGCCAGAAGTCTGGCAGGTTGACAGCAACGGCGTTCGTGCACACCATCACTGTTGTGCCCGCCGGGTGAGAGTGCCTTGCCTCGGCACTCACGGCGGTGCTGGAGCTCGGTTGAGCTCTCTCAGTGCCCTCTGCCGTGGGGAAAAGCTGTCTGCTTGTTCCCTCGTCTGCGTCATCGCTGGCGTATGCCCGAGTCACCATGGATGAGCAGCTTGAAGAACGCCTCCGGTCCATATTCTCGCGTCAAGGTCACCAGTGTAGAGGAGCTGAAATAACGAGGCGATTTTTGTATTAAAAACAGGGTTTTTAATGAATAGCTCTTCTATCGAGTCTCATCAGGTGTAGAGCTTGGCAGAAGGCAAGAGAGTGATCTCTGCTCCGCTCGCTGGTTAAATACAAGCACACATAGAGCCACACATTGAAAAAGCTGACATCAGAGCCACACATTGAAAAAGCTGACATCCCCCCGTTATCTTAACCCCCCCATTGTTCTGCTATCTCCTCTCCTTGTCTTGGGAGGTGATGGGAACTCCTCCTCTCGCCTTAGGGGGTAAAGGTGTCAAGTCCATCTCCGCCGCCGCGTCTTGGGAGGTCCATTGACTTTAACCCGGCGGGGGAGATCCTTTGTCCTTTCCAGGTGTGAAGTTCCTTACATATGCTGTCACAAAACATTTCCACTTGTTCTAACATATGTAGATATGGGATATAAGAGTCATATATACCACAGGCTTAGAGATTATTATGAAAAATTATATGATACAAAAAATGAAACTGACTTAACAAAACTAAATGGGTTTTTGGACGGATTATCTATACCGTGTATTCCTAATGAAAACAGGGAGATACTAGAGTCTAAAATTAGTCAAGAAGAAGTTGGGCTAGCCATTTATAATATGAAATCAGGAAAAAGTGCAGGACCAGATGGTCTTCCAGTTGACCTCTATAAAAAATTTAAGAATAAATTAATAAAACCATTTTTGGAAATGGTTTTAGAAGCATTTCAAAATAGTAATTTACCACCATACATGAATAATGCCTTAATTATACTGTTGCCAAAACCAGGTAAACCCTCTAATAAATGTGAAAATATGAGACCAATAAGTCTATTAAATGCTGGCCTTAAGATAATCTGTAAAATTTTAGCAAGACGACTACAAGAAATATTACCAAATATTATTAACCGAGATCAGAATGGCTTTATAAAGGGAAGACAAGGCTTCCATAATGTAAGAAGACTATTTAATATTATCTATTCTAATAAAGAAGCACCGGATACAGCTCTCCTATCATTGGACGCCAAAAAGGCCTTTGATAGGGTCGAATGGCCCTTCCTTTTTGAAGTCTTACAAAGGTTTGGACTTGGAAATAATTTCATAAAATGGGTACAGATAATATACAATAATGCTACAGTAGAAATCCTAACAAACAGCAATATTTCAAAATCAATAAATATCAATAGAGGATGTCGACAAGGCTGTCCACTTTCACCTTTACTGTTTACTATGGCAATTGAACCTTTAGCGATGGCAGTACGTTTACATCCACAATTATATGGAATTAAAGTAGGACCAACAGAACATAAAATCTCCCTGTATGCCGATGACATAATTTTGTTTATGTCAAATCTTAAAAAATCAATTTCGACCTTGCTGAATTCAATAAAGAATTTTGGGGAAATATCAGGATATAAAATAAATAAAACTAAATCTTCAATATTAATGCTAAATGAGACCCAGAGAAATCACCCAGCTCCTGAGGTAAATCAATTCAATGTTGTAAATCAGTTTAAATATTTAGGAATTCAAATTGTGCCTAAGCTAGAATTAGTCGCCAGTGTCAACTATGAAGCCTTAATGACAGACATTAATGAGTTACTTCAGAGATGGATGTCACTACCAATGTCGATGATAGGGAAAATCAATATACTTAAAAGTAATATCTTACCCAAAATACTTTATTTATTTCAATACATTCCTTTACCACCACCTTCAGATCTATTCTCAAGAATTAAAAAAAAGTTAGTGGAATTTATATGGAACAATAGGAAGGCTAGATTATGTCTGTCCTTACTATATTTACCATTTGATCGTGGAGGTCTGAAATCTCCAAACTTTATGTTGTATTACTGGTCAGCACAACTGAGGTCTATGACATATTATTTTTCCTCAAATGATCTCCCTCACTGGACTGAAATGGAATCATACAATTTACCTTTACCTCTTCCCATATTCATATACTCAGACTCGGCAAAAAAATTACAGAAACAAGTTAAAAATCCATTTGTAAAGCATATGATCAAAATATGGTGTGAAACCAAAAAATATTTAAAAGAACCACACTTATTGTCACAATTTAGCCCAATATGGGGTAATCAATATTTTAAACCAGGGAGAGCGGATGCTGTATTTAAAGTACGGAATTTAAAAGGGATTCAAAAGATTCAAGACTTATATCTGTCATGTTCAGATAACATAATGTCTTTTGAAGAGCTGAGAATCAAATTTAATCTTAATAGAACACATTTTTTTAAATATCTTCAGCTTAGGAATTTTATTTGATCAAATCAAAATAATGCTCTCACCCGACCTACTTATTCATCCTTGGAAAAAATTTTGACGAAAGATAATAAGAGAAAGGGTATTATTTCAGAGTTTTATAACTCATTGACATTATCCTCAAGTGAAAAGTCACAGAAAAGATTGAATTATTGGAAAGAAGACCTGCAAACTGAAATTTCAGAGGAAAAATGGGAATTGGCTTGTACAGAAGCTCAAACCAAATCAATAAATGTACGTCTTAAATTGATACATTTTAAATGGTTAATGCGGATGTATGTTACACCGGTGGAGTTAAATAGATATAACAAAAACATACCAGATACGTGCACAAAATGTATGGAAAGTAAAGGAACCTTATTTCATTGTTTATGGGAATGTAGAAAAATCAGAATGTTTTGGGAAGAGGTGAGGGTAACAATTGAAAAAATAATTTCAAAACAAATCATATTGAATCCTAAATTGTTTTTGTTGGGTCTGCATCCAGAAAAGCATAACTTTAATAAAAGTGAAAGAGCATTCATAGACCTCAGTTTGCTTAACGCCAAAAAATGTATTGTGTGGGGATCACGAAATGATGAGACTGGATTATTTCTCAGTATTGGTTTATTGCATTTCACGTCCCCAGCTCTCTCTCTCAGTCAGGAAAAAAGAGGGAGAACTGCGGTAAACCCCCACACATTTATACCAGCACCTCAAAGACAGAATCACACACTCAAGTCAAATCCTTCTATTTACAATTAATCACTTCAGAGTCCTCTTTGCTCTTCCGTCTGACCCCAGGGGGTCAGACAACCCTTTCAGGATCTCGCCCCCGATCCTCTGTCCTCCTTCCAAGTCCGCAGGTGGTCCAGACCCATTGTCCATCTGAGGCGTGATGTCAATACACACTGCAAGCCTTAAGTCTTTCTGTGTTTGAGCCTATGCAGTCAAATATGTGAGCTACATAAGGTTACAATTATGGGCGCTACATCACCCCCCCCAAAACGCCAAAGAATGGACACACAATAACAGTATCCTAATGGCAATACAGCATATGTCACCCCCCACCTGCAGAATCTACAGCACAACCTACACAGTTTGATCAAAACACACATCACTCTGCACGTAGTCTAGGCTTCAACCTCCTCCCGAACCTGCTGTACGCAGGTTTCACAGTCTGTGTTGTGCCGTCCTGCGGCGAATCTGTGGAATGAGGGGGAGAAAGGTTATTTGTCCCCTGCGGGGGCTCCAGGGGCCATTCCCTGGGGGGTCTGCCGCGTTGAGGCGCCCTCGCCGGTCGTACAGATTCGTCATGCAACACAGGCAGGCTTTAATCTATCAATACTGATCGTTTCTTTCCTGCCCCCCAAATCTAGCACAAAATATTTATCCCCGGTTTCCAGCACTCAAAATGGACCGTCATATGGTAGGCGGAGACTGTGTCGTTGAGCGTTGTGCCTGACAAAAACAAATTCAGCATTTTGTAAAGCTTTGGGAACAAAAACACGTGGAAAAGTGTGATGAGCGGGTCCCGGGAGCATTTCTGCTCCCGTGCCAATCAGAGGTCCCCGCACCGGGGGGCGCCCTGGTGCCGCATGGGCTGGTAAGAGCTCGCCGGGCAGCCTGAGAGGTTGTGCAAAAACTAATTCCGCGGGTGAGGCATCTAAGTCCTCTTTGGGCACCGAACGCAACCCCAATAAAACCCATGGTAGTTTGTTTACCCAATCTGCATCCGTGAGCGACGCTCTGATGGCTGCCTTCAAAGACCTGTGAAAACGCTCGCATAAACCGTTGGCCTGGGGGTGATAAGCGGTAGTGCGGTGGACTGCCGCTCCTAAGCTGCTGGCCATTGCTGACCACAGTTCCGACACAAATTGAGGTCCCCTATCGGACGTAATATCCGACGGAACCCTGAACCGCGCTACCCAGGCTGTTAAAAAAACGTGAGCCACCTCTGCCGCTGTGGTCGATGTTAACGGGACCACTTCCGGCCAACGTGTGGTTCGGTCCACCATTGTCAAGAGATGTGTGAACCCTTGTGACGGCGGTAGGGGGCCCACTAGGTCTACGTGCACATGATCGAACCTCTTAGCCGGAATGTGGAACGGTTCTAAGGGGGCCTTCGTGTGCCTGTGGACTTTGGCCCGCTGGCAAGCCATGCAGGCTTTCGCCCACTCTTTCACGTGCTTGCGCAGGCTCGGCCAAACAAACTTCTCCGCTACCATTTTCACAGAAGCGCGTACTCCCGGGTGCGCCAGGGAGTGCACCGCGTCAAAAACGCGACGGCGCCACGCGGCCGGTACGTCGCAGATTGGGGGGGCGAACCGGTTTGTAAACTCCTGCTCTCCAGCCTTAACCCTGTTGGTCCAGACAGGAGCGCGCGCACGTCTGCATCTCCGCTCTGTTCCGCCGCCATGGCTGCATAATCTATCCCCACGTGAACAGGGGCCGCGTGCGCGTCCGCGCTGTTACTCCGCCCCGCGGCTGCGGTAGTACAATCCGCATCCGCGCGGACAGGCGCTGTTACCGCGCGTGAGAGACAGTCCGCTACTACATTGAGCTTACCGGCTACGTGCTGAATATCAGTGGTAAATTCCGAAATTGCGGCCAGCTGTCTCTGCTGCCGTCCTGACCACGGTTCTTAAATTTTGGACATTGCAAAAGTGAGCGGTTTGTGGTCGACAAACGCGGTGAAACGCCGCCCTTCCAGCCAGAACTGGAAATGGCGTATGGCCAGGTGGAGTGCTAGCAGCTCCCTGTCCAACGCGCTGTATTTCCGCTCAGCATCGCGCAAGGATCTGCTGAAAAAAGCGAGCGGCTGCCAAACCCCGGCGACCTGCTGCTCTGCAACGGCCCCTATGGCCACATCTGATGCGTCGGTGGTTAGCGCTATGCGGGCCGATGGGTCTGGGTGAGCCAGCAGTGCTGCGTCTGCAAGTGCTTTTTTAACCTCCCTGAATGCGCGCTCCCGCTCCGGGGATCACTCGATCACATTGGAGGGCTTCTGCTTTTTAAGCGCGGCGTATAACGGTTGCATGAGCTGCGCTGCGTGGGGTATGAAACGGTTATAAAAATTTACCATTCCTAAAAATTCTTGCAACGCTTTGACCGTTTGTGGCTGGGGAAACTCTGCCACTGCGCGTACTTTGGCCGGTAGAGGGACTGCTCCCTCTGGGGAGACGCAGTGTCCTAAAAAATCGGTTTGCGCTACGCCAAAATGGCACTTGGCCGGGTTAATTATCAACCCGTGTGCTCCCAACCTCTGAAAAACCATCGTGAGGTGTTTTTTGTGTTCCTCCTCGGAGGCACTGGCGACTAAAATGCCATCCAAGTAGACAAAAACAAAAGGGAGGTCGCGCAACACGGCATCCATCATTCGTTAGCAGCTTCAACTCTCGGTGAACAGAACAAGCTGCTTTATCTGACAGATGCGGGCTCCGGGCGGCAATTCCTCGTGGACACCGGAGCCCAGAGGAGTTTCATCACAGCGACCTATGCGGACCATGTGGCTGGGCCCCGCGGAGACAGGGCAACGGCGGCGAACGACTCGTCTATCAAAACTTTCGGGGAAAGGACTCTGCACCTGTCCTTGCACGGCCGCACCTATGAATGGACTTTCATAGTAGCGGCGGTGAGTTTCAACATGTTAAGCGCTGACTTTTTGTGCTCACATGGCTTGTTAGTGGATCTGGTTAATAGACGCCTAGTAAATGCACTCTCTTTTTATTCTATCCCTTGTGCAGCTCGAGTGTCCCCGCCGCCAGTACAGACCAATGTCGCCACAGCAGGCGGTAAGTTTCACACTCTTCTAACCCAGTTCCCAGCACTCACAGTTCCCACGTTTTCAGCTAAGGTTGCGAAGCACGGGGTGGAGCACTTTATCACCACAGTTGGCCCACCAGTTTTTGCGAAAGCTCGGCGCTTGGATGCAACTAAGCTCTCCATTGCGCGCGAGGAGTTTGCCAACCTGGAAAGGTTGGGCATAATTCGCCGCTCGAAGAGCCCTTGGGCCTCCCCGCTGCATATGGTTCCTAAGGCTGACGGCTCGTGGAGACCTTGTGGTGATTACCGCAGGTTAAACAATGCCACAGCGCAGGACCGCTACCCAATTCTGCACATCCAGGATTTTTCAGTGCATTTAGCGAAGGCGCGCATTTTTTCTAAAATAGACCTGGTCAGCGGTTATCATCAGGTCCCGGTCCGACCAGAGGACATTCCCAAAACAGCGGTAATAACCCCGTTCGGACTTTTTGAATTTTTACGCATGCCTTTTGGCCTTAAAGGCGCCGCGCAACCTTAATGTGGGGATCACGAAATGATGAGACTGGATTATTTCTCAGTATTGGTTTATTGCATTTCACGTCCCCAGCTCTCTCTCTCAGTCAGGAAAAAAGAGCTGGGGACGTGAAATGCAATAAACCAATACTGAGAAATAATCCAGTCTCATCATTTCGTGATCCCCACATTGGTAATGGGTCTGGACCACCTGCGGACTTGGAAGGAGGACAGAGGATCGGGGGCGAGATCCTGAAAGGGTTGTCTGACCCCCTGGGGTCAGACGGAAGAGCAAAGAGGACTCTGAAGTGATTAATTGTAAATAGAAGGATTTGACTTGAGCGTGTGATTCTGTCTTTGAGGTGCTGGTATAAATGTGTGGGGGTTTACCGCAGTTCTCCCTCTTTTTTCCTGACTGAGAGAGAGAGCTGGGGACGTGAAATGCAATAAACCAATACTGAGAAATAATCCAGTCTCATCATTTCGTGATCCCCACATTGGGGACCCCGACGTGATGTGAATACACACTGCAAGCCTAAAGTCTTTCTGTGTTTGAGCCTATGCAGTCAAATATGTGAGCTACATAAGGTTACAATTATGGGCGCGACAATTGTACTATTGTGGAAAAAGACTCATAGACCAGATGTGACTCAGTGGTTAAGACAGATGTTAACAAACCTTCCACTAGAAAGAATAACATACATACTGAAATCAAAGGAAATTGTGTTTGAGAATATATGGAGACCTTTCATTGATTATGTAAAGAATTTAAACATAACTTTTGAAGAGGAAGGTGAATGATGTGTGTGGACCTTGTAAATTCCAAACTGGTGAATGTATAATATGTATACTTATGTAATGGATTGCCTAGACTAAACAGAGGAGCATTGTTGAAGGCCTGTTCTTGTTAGTGGTTGTCGGTGTTTTTAGTACTTTTTTTTTTTAAATTACTTTAGTGTTAGTGTTTGATTGTTTGTGTTATGTTTGTAAAAAAAAATGGTTCAATAAAAAATATTGTGGAAAAAAAAAAGAATCAACAGAAGAAAGTTAATTTGTAGTTCTAAACATATTTAGAGTGTTTTTTACTCACTTTTTTGTCTCTCACGACATTATTCTTCTCTCTTACAGCGTCCATTGCAGTTACATGCAAATAACAAATTATGCAAATTAGGCGGCATCATTTAGTGACTTCTAGTGACTTTTAGGACAGCCAATAGCTACTTTCGTTACTGAGGAGTTGGCAACAGTGGTACAAGCTGTGACAGCTGGCTAGCTAGATGGTGATATATTTTAATTGAATGACATTAAGTTGACATTGGATTTTGCATGTCATAGTTTTGAACTATACTAAGTAATAATAAGTAATAATCTGCAGTTATTACAGAATTCAGCTGCACGTGTTCTGACAAAGACCAGATGGCAGGCTAACATCAAGTTGGTTTTGTCATGAAGCGGCATTTGGGGGGAGCACCGGGCGCACGCTTCAGGTTTGTTTAATTATGGTTTGTGTGTCAGCTTTGATATGCAATGTCTTTTGTTGAGTGTGGGTATAAGTATGAAGGTCTGACTGCGCTCGACCTCTTATTCTGCTTCTGCATCGAGATGAGACATGTTAGGGAGGTGAAGCTGATAATAAACTGTGATTTATAAAATCACATCGCTTCTTCATTTCGAGCTCCCTACAGTTTGTACTTTTGCATCTCTGTTTAGTTTGTATTTGTATGGTTTGGTATATTTGGTTTTGAGTTGATCCTTTTGTTTCTGTTCCTAGTTTCTGATTATTTTATCTTAGTGTGGTGATTGAGGTGTTCTGTGTTATCTCTCATGTACTGAGTGCTTCATGACTTCCCTGTTCATTCAAATGGGTCTACCATGCTGTTCTATTTTGTGTGTTCTCTTTTCTCTTTTGACAGCGGTCAGGGTTGTCAGGCTCGTGTGGGCGTGCCCTGTGTCGCACTCCAAGAGTGGTCGTACCTCTGAGCACAGTTCCACAAGGATTGCCCGTGGAAACCTAAATCGGCTGACAAGCCAGTCATCATCATGAGCCAGAAAATCTTCTCTGTCTCTATAGCCTTTCTTTTCTCACTGCACGATTTGCAATATCCTTTAATGATGCTAACACCATTGTTGTTAGAGGCATTTTCTGCACGTTTCTGCTTGCTTTTATATCCACTCATCGAACTGCACATACGTGGATGTTCGTTCATCATGTATATCTGGTGTGTACAATAATTTTCACGTCATTATCAGTCTCCCAACATCGCCTCGAAGTGTCACCAACGGACCAATAACAGTAGAAACGTATGTACGCCAGCCATGAAGTTGGCTTGGGGCTGCACATATTTCCACGGTCATTTCATTCTTGATACATGAAATTTTGTGTGGAAAAGGACGTACGGCATGTTTTTGTGCGTACATACTCATTGTACATGAGGCCCAAGGACACAAACACAAAAACAATATAAAACTAACAAAAACAATATAAAACTCGGCACGAGTAGAAATCACAGTCAGCAGAAACAATAAAATAAGAGGTAAAAGAAGTAAATAAGTAAAAATCCATTTCATTCAATAAAATCAATGTCTCACACTGGGTCAAAGGCAATGGAGTAAAAGTGTGTTTTAAGGTGGGTTTTAAAAATGGGACAGTGAAGGTGCTTGTCTAATGTGCAAAGGTAAAGCGTTCCATAACCTGGGTGCCGTGATCAAAAAGGCTCTGTCCCCTCTGAGCTTCCGCTTCGCCTTTGGCACCCTTAGGAACAGCTGTTCAGCTGACCTGAGGGACCGGGTGGGAGCATAGGGATGCAGAAGCTCAGAGAGGTAAGGCAGAGCAACACCGTTCAAGGATTTAAAAACAAATAAAAGAATTTTATTTAAATACAATATCAATTTGGGAAAGTGAAAAAATAAAAATGTGAACAGTACTGGGAGGCTGAATAGTGAGGTCTGGAGTCCCGTCATCATAGAGTGTGGGTTAATCGGTTTCAACTTTTCAGTATAAAATAACCTCATTTTAATTTACAAACTATTGATTTTTATGCATATTTTGTTGCCACTCTTTATTAATTACCAACTTTTATTAAAGTGCATCCAGCCTGCTCAGCTGAATGACAGCTTCCAATTTGCTTCAAGCCTGTGTGGAACAAGGCAGTGACAGCCGCCCTTAATCATTTGTTTTCTTTCTGAAACACTCCAGATGATTTTCAGTGAGAGATTTTGCGTATTCCAGTAAAATAATGATGTCACATGCCATGATAAACCATTTCTGTCATTGTTCCTTTCACAAGGATTGCCTACCAATGTGGCGATTCACGTGATCAGTGACATCACTTGCAAATCCCCAGTAGGTCATTATAAATGTTAGTTTTTCAATTTTCATATTACTCCAAAGAGTTTATAGTTCCTCTGGCAAGTTAATATAGTTTAGAGAACACACGCATACACTTTTCTGCTGCTCAATATTCAGGGTCACCACAGCAGATCATGATTTCCACATATTTGAGTTAGCAAGGATTTTACGCCAGATGCCCTTCCTGGTGCAAAACAGTGAGTACACTGGTTTTGTGCTTTCCCTGTGGCTGGGTAACCAACTTTCCCCATTCTATTTATGCTGAACAGTAAGCTACAAGGTGGAAAGCACCTTTTCTTTAATGGTTTTTGGTATAACCCAGCTGGGACTTGAACCCACAACCTCCCAGCTGTGGGGCAGATTTTCTTCCATTAGGCCATCACTCCAGATCATTTACAACATTTTGAGAAAAACTGTCAAATTCCAACTTGTGAAAGATTTTCCTCCAATGCAACTATGGTATCAATTTGAAAAGCCTACATCATTTCTTTCTCTAGTTATTGCATTTATTCCATTTACATCACAGGTCAAAAACCGGACATCAGAATAGTGTCACATCTGAGCTGACCCTGGTTCAGTACAAGTCAGAAAACCCTGACTTTTGTTAGCATTCTTCGCAATAACAAAATAACACGGTATGTTATAATATCAACATATTTTATATACAACAGAAGTTCTGGTAAGTAGTACATTTTGCACAGCTTATTGCTGAGTGGTACAGCCATCTTGGATGATGATCTCAAGGTAGCAAAAGTTGTCCACCTTTCCAAACTGAAAATTCTAATTCCAGCAGTGTTCCCGTTTAAATTTCCAGCCAGGACGAACCAATGTCCAATCACTGACGTAAAGTAAAATGCACTATTTGTCATGTGTCTGAGTCAGTGCTCAGACCCTTTACGTATTTTTGAGTATTTTGTGTCTGTTTTTATTTTCTTGTCTGTTTTCTGTCATTTTGGTTGTTTACTTTCAAAGCTTTCTTCCTCAATTCTCAGTCATTCTCACTTTTCACCCACAGTCTGCTCCCCAGTTCTCAGCTGTGGGTGATTGTCTAATTAGGTCACCTTCCCCTGCTTGCTCAGGTGCTCACATCTGTTATTGATTGTGTCAATTGTGCTGCTGCCTATTCTAAGGAGGGTTCACCATTGTATGGTGTAGCCTCCCACTCGCAAGCTGTTTTCTCATACATGTAAGTGCTCTGTCTTTGGATTCATGTATTACTGGTTATTTGCAGGTTGGCTGGCGATCACACTCGCCTTAGTTAGGCTATTTTTGCTGCCTGTTCCTTAGTGTTTGTTCCCAGGTTAGCCGGCGAGCACGCTCACCTTAGCCTTAACTATTTTTTGCCCACCTGTATTCTCTTTTTTCATAAGTGTTGTGTATGTCTTTATGTTAATTTAGTAAATGTTGCAAACTCACAGCTGGTGTGTGGTGCCTTTCTCTCTCTGCCCTGAAGGGGTAATCATGACAGAAGGAGGCTACCAGTGTGGGCACCAGCAGCCTTGAGTTTTGCCTTTTTTCCCTCCCGTAATTTTTTCTTTAAATCCTGTTATCCCGCTGGCATGACAGCACTTTCAGATGATCATCTATGGGGGCTCAGTGAGGAGGAGTGTTTTGCTTTGAGTGTGATAAATAACATCTTAAAGGAGGCTCGTATTTCCCACACTCTTGAGGCGATACAGGAGTGCTGGGTTGGAGCCGCACAGGTTCTGGAAGCATGCTCCAGCCTGTGGAGCCATCCAGAACTTACAGACCTTCTCCTCTCCATTACAAACTCATCATCCATGCTCCACGGGCTGGGGAAAAATCTCCTCTAAACATCCTCCATACCAGACGACCTCCGCAGTTCTCACAGGAACGTCGTTTGGACCTCCAGTAGCAGCAACCAC
Source organism: Pholidichthys leucotaenia (assembly GCA_020510985.1). Taxonomy (NCBI): domain Eukaryota; kingdom Metazoa; phylum Chordata; class Actinopteri; order Cichliformes; family Pholidichthyidae; genus Pholidichthys; species Pholidichthys leucotaenia. The sequence continues at coordinate 31,046 of JAJAQF010000240.1, forward strand.
CAAACCCCAGGATTTAAGGCAAGTACTTCTTCATTTATCTTTATCAAATAATGAACTATCTTGCCTTAATCCTGGTGGTGAAGCTCAGCAGCAGCGGCCCAAGCTGGCTGAGCATTCACCATCTGCTGTTGTTTCTCCGCCCTCACCTGTTTCTCCTGTTTCCATCTCCAACCCCTCTGAGTGTCTACCGGTCCAGGGAGGGAGCCGCCGGACTACAGAGAGGACTGGTTCAGCCAAGGAGAAGATTGTCTCTGGTGCCCCGAAGCCGGAGCTGACAAAAGAACGTCCCCTGGTTTCAGCGATTGGGGGTCCGGTGCCATCGGTGAGGGGATTCCAGGTCCTGAATCTTGGGGTTCTGGACATGATGGCGTCAGCGGCAAGGCGGTCTCCTGCCGCCACGCCGGAGGCACCATCTGTGTCGACTGCTTCACCTGGAGATCCAGGATCTCCAGTAATCACCACGCTTGCTGTGGGGGCCGCCACAGCCGAACCAGAGCTGGACCTCCTAGAGGCCGGGCCAAGGCGCCATCATCGCTAGGATCGACGGAGTCCTGGATGGCGGTGGAGCTGGAGCTCAGGCAAGTGATTTCCTTTGTTTTTCTCATGTGTGTGTTGGAGAAATCTTGTATGGCTCTGGGTGAGGAGAGTCGGGTGCAGCCCTCAGCTGCACTTGAGCTCACTTTGCCTGGCTCCGCCGCTGCCGGCGACCCCAACCACATTCTTCTTCCTGTTTCTCCTGAGCCTTCTCCTAGGGTCACCGGGGAAGATCCACCACCCCCTGATGCCTCCGTGGATCCAGGCCTAACATCTGATGATGTCGTGAGTCCAGCTCCCCCCACTGAGGTCGTCAGGGACCCTTCTCCTTTGCCTGGGGTCCCTCTGATAGACCGCTTCCTCTGCCTGGTGCTCTCACAGGCTGGCCCGTTCACCATGGGTGCAACGTTGGCCCAGTCCGGGTCCACTGTGGGTGCAACGTTGGCCCAGCCGGGGCCCACCGCGAGTGCTACAGAGCTCCGGCCCAGAGCCACCAGCGGTGCTACTGAGCTCCAGCCCGGAACCACCACGGGTGCTACTTTTCATCAATCCGAGACCACTGAAGGCGTCGTGGTCCACCTTCCTGTTCTACCTGACGCCGTTGGGGTTTCCGCCCCCTCGGCTGTCCTTCCCGTTGCTGGGTCTCCCAGTGGGGCAGCCACCCCCCGGGCCACCTCTTCTATTCAGGTGGCTAAAGAACTCTGGTCGACCACCTGATGGACTGAGCCGTTGGGTTGCGTGGCCTATGTTTCCCGGTAGGCCACCCGACTTGTTCCACCTTGCCGTCTGCCAGGCCTGGGACTTTGGTCGGCCCCCTGAACTCTTTAGCTCCTTGGGCCGGTCTAACTCATTATTATTTTGTCTGATGTGGGTCCTGAGCAGGACTTTATTTCGTTTCCTCCTAACCTGTTTTCCCCCACCTCCCACCTGGGGTAGTTTTTTGTTGTTTTCCTTTCCTGGCAGGGGGGGCTCCTTTGGCGTTTCCTGTGGGTGTCTGGGCTCCAACCCTTGGGGGGAAGGCTCTGTCATGTGTCTGAGTCAGTGCTCAGACCCTTTATGTATTTTTGAGTATTTTGTGTCTGTTATTATTTTCTTGTCTGTTCTTGTCATTTTGGTTGTTTACTTTCAGAGCCTCCTTCCTCATTTTTTCAGTCACTCACCTTTCACCCACAGTCTGCTCCCCAGTTCTCAGCTGTGGGTGATTGTCTAATTAGGTCACCTTCCCCTGCTCACTCAGGTGCTCACATCTGTTACTGATAGTGTTAATTGTGCTGCTGCCTATTTTAAGGGGGGTGCACCATTGTATGGTGTAGCCTCCCACTCTCAAGCAGTTTTCTCATATTGTAAGTATGCAAATAACACACATTCTATTAATGCTAATAATAGAATAGGCTTTATTGTCATTGTACAGTCATACAGTACAACGACATTGTGGGTGCTCCACCATGCTACTGCGCAATAAAGTAAGAGAGAAGAATTTGAATTAGACACAGTTACAGAACACACAATTAAACGTACGACTGAAATAAAAATAAAAATAGCCCATAGGTATATACACAGGTATGGTAGTGGCTTCACAGATGGAAAAACTGTATGTACATAAGAGTGCGGAGTGCAGAACACACAACTGGACACACAACTGAATACACAACACAATAATGTTATTGTGATTACTGGGAGGACAAACAAGCACACATGTAAGCCTGATGGCAGCACTGGCAAAAGTGCAAAAGGAAAGGCTAACGCTATAATAAAGGCCCTGGATACTCTTCAAACACCACAGTAGATAATATCAGGAAAGGTGGCCCCAATCAGTGGAGAAGCAGCAGCTGAAATGCACGACGATGGTTCCCTTTGAAGAAACATTTGTAACGCTTGACAGCTCATACCCCATCTACTACCAGTCAGCACAAAAGAAAAGACTACACCTGATGATTAAAAATCAACCCTTTGATGTGGATTTTTTTTTTAGATTTGTGCCACCAGCTTCTCTCATTGCTGATTCTGAGGAGGTATCAGACAGTCCGCCTCTGGAGTCACATCCAGTCAAGTATTATGTTGAGAAAACTTATGTAGGACAACTAGGAGAAGAAACTGTCCATGGGGAGTGCCAAGGGTTCAGACTAGCATGTGGAATGTGAACGATCGTTACCTTGTGACTCTGCTTCTCAGCGAAGCTCAACTGAACTCAACTCAACTGATTTTATCAGCACATGTGATCAGGAACCATGTCGCAACATCCAGATTCAGTAGATGGAAATGTTTGCCAGTGCTACAAAGAGAGAAGTCATTCACCAACACGGAAAGGAAGGAAATTCTAGTTGTGCACCTGCCACCACCACAGTGACCACAGAAAGTGTCATCTACAAGGAAGTTCCAAACTATTATCAAAGATGTAGAAGAGCTTGAAATAACTAGGCGATGTGACTTATAAACCAAAGTTTATTATCAGCTTCGCTCCTCTAACAAGTCTCATCTAGTGCAGCAGCAGAAGAAGTAGTCACCAAACATTCTCACATGCTTATACATATGTAGGTTATGGGATATATGATTAATATAGACCACAGCCCCCCCCCCCAAACGACTAAGAAAAGGACAATAGAAAAATTCACAGTTTAAGATAATTATTATGACATACTAATTGCTACACCTCTTGACAAAGAAGAAACTTTCCAGCAGCTATGCTCCTGTAGAGAATTCAGTGGTAATCATAACAGCATAGTAATATCACATATCAGTCCTAAACTGTTACAGCACAATTAGTGAACAACTTTTGAGTAGTTTGCATCAGTCCCTGTGCCGTCTGGGCTTAAATCTTCTTCCGAATCTGCTGTGGGTCCGTTCGGGCATCCTGGTGGGACCTTCCTGTAAGGAATCTGCAGCTTGGGAAGGAGAGTGATTATTTGTTCCCTGCAGGGGGGCTGAGTCTTTTCTCTTGGGGGGTCTACCCCGCCGAGGTGCTCTCGCCAACCGTGCAGGCTCGTCTCTCAACAAGAAGGCAGGTTTAAGTCTGTCAATGCTGACTGTTTCTTTTCTGTCCCCAAAATCAAGCACAAAATGCTTATCACCAGGTTCCAGCACTCTGAATGGTCCATCGTATGGTGGGCGGAAGGTTGGTTTTAAAGCTTCATGCCTAACAAAAACGAATTCAGCGTTTTTTAAAGCTTGGGGGACAAAAACCCGTGGAAAAGAGTGATGTGCCGGCCCGGGGAGAGAGTCTGGTCCGTTGCTGCCTAAAAACCTCGGGCTGGAAGATGTCCTGGCTCTGGGTTCTCTGGTAAAAATTCACCTGGGAGCCTGAGAGGTTGTGCAAAAACTAATTCCGCTGGGGAGGCGTCTAGATCCTCTTTAGGTGCAGCATGCAACCCCAATAAAACCCAAGGAAGTTTATTTACCCAATTTGTATCCATTAGTGAGGCTCTGAGGGCGGCCTTTAAAGACCTGTGAAAACGCTCGCATAACCCATTAGCCTGAGGGTGATAAGCAGTGGTGCGGTGAATTGTCGCTCCTAAGCTGCTGGCCATGGCTGACCAAAGCTCCGAGACAAATTGAGGCCCCCTATCGGACGTGATGTCCGATGGGACGCCGAAACGTGCCACCCAGTTTGTCAAAAAAACGCGAGCGACTTCCTCCGCTGTGGTTGACGCCAGAGGGACTGCCTCCGGCCAGCGCGTAGTGCGGTCTATCATCGTTAACAGATGTGTGAAACCTTGGGAGGAAGGTAGTGGTCCCACGAGGTCAACATGAACGTGGTCGAACCTTCTAGCAGGGATTCGAAAAGGCTCTAGAAGGGCTTTTGTGTGTTTGTGTATTTTGGCGCGCTGACAAGAAATGCAAGTCTTTGCCCATTTTTTTACGTTTTTGCGCAGGCCAGGCCACACAAACTTTTCGGCGACCATTTTAACTGAAGCACGCACACCTGGGTGCGCGAGGGAGTGAATTGAGTCGAAAATACGGCGGTGCCATGCAGCTGGGACTACCGGGCGAGGTTGGCCGGTTGAGATGTCGCATATTAGGGGGGGTACACCATCGCGTAAACCCCTTTCCTCCAGCCTTAACCCTGTTGGTCCAGACAGGAGTGCGCGCACGTCCGCGTCACTATTTTGCTCCTCCGCCATGGCTGCATAATCTATCCCTACGTGGATTGGGGCTGTGGGCAGCACAGTGGTGCAGTGGTTAGCACTGTTGCCTTACAGCTAGAAGGTTCTTGGTTCGAATCCCCAGGCTGGCAGGGGTTGGAACCTTTCTGTGTGGAGTTTGCATGTTCTCCCTGTGCTGCGTGGGTTTACTCCGGGGGCTCCGGTTTCCTCCCACAATCCAAAGACATGCATGTTAGGTTAATTGGTTGTTCTAAATTGTCCCTAGATATCTGTCTCCTATAGGCCCTTAGAATAGAGGGTTAGTACTAGTGAAAGCGCTTTGAGTGGTCTTTGTGACTAGAAAAGCGCTATATAAGTGTAGGTTAGTTAGTTAGTTAGTTAGTATATGTCCGCGTTGGCGAAGAGTTCTGCGGCTGAGGTAGTATAATCTGCCTCCTCGCGCTCTGGCGATGTCACAGCGTGAGAGAGGCAGTCTGCTACCACGTTAAGTTTGCCTGCCACATGTCGAATGTCTGTGGTGAACTCTGAAATCGCAGCTAGCTGTCTTTGTTGCCTGCCTGATCACTGTTCAGAAATTTTAGCCATCGCAAAGGTGAGCGGTTTGTGGTCTACAAAAGCCGTGAAACGCCGCCTCTCCAACCAGAACTGGAAGTGGCGGATGGATAAATGAAGCGCTAGCAGCTCCCTGTCAAAGGTGCTGTATTTACGCTCAGTTTGGTTTAGCGATTTGCTGAAAAATGCCAAAGGTTGCCAGGTTCCGCTGACGTGTTGTTCTACAACCGCCCCTATGGCCAGGTCTGAAGCGTCTGTGGTTAGCGCAATGCGGGCCGAGGGATCAGGGTGAACCAACAATGTGGCATTAGCTAGGGCACTTTTTACTTCCGCGAAGATGCGTTCGCGCTCCGGGGTCCATTCGACCGCGTTGGAAGGTTTTTGTTTTCTGAGCGCGTCATATAGGGGCTGCATGAGCTGAGCTGCGCGGGGGAGGAAACGGTTGTAAAAATTAACCATTCCCAAAAATTCTTGCAGCGATTTGACCGTTTGTGGCCGTGGGAAACTTTTTACTGCGCGAACTTTGTCTGGCAGTGGGACTGCCCCCTTCGGTGAAACTCTGTGTCCCAAAAAATCAATTTATGACACGCCGAATTTGCATTTGGCTGGATTGATTATTAACCCGTGCTCTTCTAGTCTCTGAAAAATCATAGTGAGATGCTGTTTGTGTTCTTCCTCAGACGAGCTTGGCATGGGCTGAGCCCATGTCCTCATCTTGTTTGGGGTTTTTTGAGCTTTTGTTGTGATCGGGACATTAGCTCAGCCCTTGGCCTTGCTTTGAGTTCATGTTTTTCCTTTCATTTTTAGTATCATCATAGTCATGCTGATGTTTATTATTCTTGTCTTAGTTTATCATTGTCCTGTTAATAGTCATGTTTATCCTTCTGTTTGGGTTTTATTTTGACTGCATCTTTTGTTTATGTCCAGTCTGGCGTAGGAGGTCATTTTTGGTATTGCTCATGGCTGTTTCTAGGTTCTTGATTACTGATTGTCCAAGGGTCTCTTGATTTTTGTCTGCTATTTATACACACCGCGCACTGCTGTCTGTGCGGCGATCTCTTGTCTAGCCATGTCATGCTTTGTGTCCATGTCTGGCCAAGTCTGTAAGATTATTTATCTAGCTTTGTGTTTTCCAGCCCCAAGCTGAGTTTATTTTTTGCTTTTTAATAAACAATGTTCAAGATTCACCCAGCATTTGAGTCCAACTCTATGCCCTAGAGGGGCAACCTTGACACAAAATCTATTCACTGGTATGTCAACATTAGCAAGGGCAAGTTTTTTTTCCAACCAAATATGCAAATATTCCATCACAAATTGGTAGTTTAGTAATTTTACAATTTTCATGCATGTACACCAATTTCTTTTTGAAAATCTATGACATTTCTTACATTTTCAACTTGACAAATACTTGTGTGTAAATTTGCTAGAGATTACCCATAAATTTGCAATTTAGATATTGTCAAAGCCACAGGGAGCCACGGATTACAGAGCACTGGCATCGGCCACCCCTTCCAGGTAAGATTTTGAACATCAACATGCTCCTTCATATGCAAAGCTGGTGGATAAGCTTTGCAAATTAGCTGTGGCTATAAAAGCTATGATGGCCAACATCAAAACAAAATTTTAATACATATTACACTGAGTAAAAGCAGCATCCATCCATCCATCTTCTTCCGCTTAATCCTTTTTGGGTCGCGGGGCTGGTGCTCTTGCCCAAAGATGCTGGGATATCCCAGCATCTTTGGGCAAGAGGCAGGGTATGGCAGAAAAACAGCTGCAATCAGTAAGGTGCTGATGCCATGGAGTCTATTGCCATAAACAGAAAAAAACTTTTTCAGTGTGTATAATTAGACTGAAAAGTTCATAGGCTGACCAGTTCTAGTTTTGAGATTAGATATCTTCTAGTTTCATTGCTGTAGCATAACGCCTTCTTAGTCAGCCTATAGTTATAGTTTATTGGTTTATTTATCAGGGACCAGGTACAGAAAAAAAAACATTAAACACGGTAAAGATGCTCTGTACCAGATTATAGCATTCTCACTAATTTCCATCTGCAGTCCCTGAGGCAGGCAAGAAGATTTTAAAAGAAAAACAGCACATATAGAAAGCAATTCAGGTTGGATTTCAAAATCTGTTGTCCCTGAAACAAGCAGGGAGCATGTTTAAAAGGTAAAAAGTTAAGAGAGCAGCACACATAAAAACAATTTGAGTACAATTTCAAATCCCATTTTTTTTGGGGGGGGGAGTCAATGCTGGTAAGCTTGATTACTTAAAATCAATTTTTTAGTCTCTGTTGCTTGTTCTGGTCTTCAGTGCAGTGCAGAGCTTGTTTCATTCCATTATAGTTTTGTATGAGAAGGCTGATTGTCCAAAAGCAGTTTTATGTCAGGGGATGCAACAATGCCACCTACAGGAAGACATTATTCTGGTATTTTGCTCAGAAGTTAAGTACACAAGTCTGAAGAGGTGGGGGTGCAGAACTATGGATAATTTTAAAAATCAATTGTATATTTGCATATATGATCATATTTTCAAAGCTTAACATCTTGTGTTTGGCAAGTATACTACAATGGTGATACTGTCATGTCTTCTTATCCACAATTTTGATTGACTGTTTATACAGAGGTTCCAAGGGTTTCAGAGTTGTACTGTTGGGTTGTGACCAGCATGAGATGCAATAGGAGAAATGTGTCAAAATCATGGCATTCAGAAAGGTTTTTGCCCCTTCTAGAGTAAGTGAGTTTCTGATCCATCGAAAGTTTGCAAGGTTATATTTCAGAGTGCAGCTCATCTGTTTTGTATGCTTTTTAAAGCATCTAATGTGACGCCCAAATACTTAAACTCTGTTACATTTTCGATATTTGCTCGATTTACAGTTCTACTCGGATAGTGCGTATGATTTTGTTTGCTTGTAAAATACATGGCAGCTGTTTCCCTACGTTCAGAGTGAAGCATGATTAATTTAAGCCATTTTGACACTTTCTCCATTGCTATCATTAACTTGTCAGCCACTTGTTTGGCATCCTTCCCATTTGTGTAGATGACTGTGTCATCTGCATACATTCATACATTGCATGCAATAATCTGCTATGAACTTTTCAGCCCCCCCCCCCCATACATGAATTAATGCCAGAGGGGGAAAAAAACAACATTAAAAGCCTTTAGACCATCAGGTTTGTAGAAAATAACTTGGTAGAGCTCAGCTGCTGCACACTAGTACTGCATGGTAGCAATCATTTTAACAACCAGTGTGCAATGAGCTATGGACAAAGAAAGGCTAAGTGTGTTGCATCCATTCAGAGCAGCTCATAAAACCCCAGACAAATGTTTTAGTGCAGGGGTCGGCAACCCGCGGCTCCGGAGCCGCATGCGGCTCTGTCATCCCTCTGCTGCGGCTCCCTGTGGCTTTGGAAAATAAATAATGAGTATTTAATTAAAATGTATTTTATTTTAGTTCATTAGTTTTTAAAATGTAATTCTAAATTTGAAGATTATGGTGATCTTGCAAAATCTAAAAAACAACGTGTTAAAGTTTAATCACCGTCAGCGAAAAATCAACACAAAGTCGGAAGTCGTCTCCCGTGATAACCCAGATGTGTTGTGTTCAAGCTACTGCTGTATTGTAAACAGCCCTGCGATTGGATAGTTGCAAACGATTGGACCAGTCAAATGGCTCGTTGTATGCTTTTTCAAAGATTCATGGCGGCGTGTTCTCAGGGATGTGATTTTCTGTTAATTCACCGAATTCCGCTTTATTTTATCTTCCAGGAAGATAAAGTACGTTAAGTACGTTAGCGGCTTGTGGTCCATGAACGCAGTGAAGCAGTGAAGCTGCGCCCTTTCAGGCAGGACTGGAAGTGGCGTATGGCCACCGGTAATCGATATGGCCAGGTGGAGAGTCATTAACTCTACAACGGCTGTATGAGCTGGGCTGGCGCGAGGGATTAAACGGTAATAAAAGTTAACCATCCCCTTTTATGATTCCAAACAGTTTGAAATTGACAGTGCACAGTGGACATTGACTCATAACTTTTGAATATTTCTAAGACTTGGCTGCATCAGTGATTGTGCAAAATGAACTGCTCAAGACTCATTGGAGGTTTCACTGTGATTTGCTAGAGCTCCAAAGCTTTAGAAATGGCCTTATTGTGGTCTACTGTATATTACTCATATATTCCATACCTACATATGTCTGAACATGTGAAATGCTTCGTGACTGCATACAGTGGGGTAAAAAAGTATTTAGTCAGCCACCAATTGTGCAAGTTCTCCCACTTAAAAGATGAGAGAGGTCTCCAATTTTCGTCATAGGTATACCTCAACTATGAGAGACAAAATAAGAAAAAAAAAATCCAGAAAATCACATTGAAGGATTTTTAATGAATTAATTGGTAAATTCCTCGGTAAAATAAGTATTTGGTCAATAACAAAAGTTCATTTCAGTACTTTGTTATATACCCTTTGCTGGCAATGACAGAGGTCAAACGTTTTCTGTAAGTTTTCACAAGGTTTTCACACACTGTTGCTGGTATTTTGGCCCATTCCTCCATGCAGATCTCCTCTAGAGCAGTGATGTTTTGGGGCTGTCGCTGGGCAACACGGACTTTCAACTCCCTCCAAAGATTTTCTATGGGGTTGAGATCTGGAGACTAGCTAGGCCACTCCAGGACCTTGAAATGCTTCTTACGAAGCCACTCCTTCGTTGCCCGGGTAGTGTGTTTGGGATCATTGTCATGCTGAAAGACCCAGCCACGTTTCATCTTCAACACCCTTGCTGGTGGAAGGAGGTTTTCACTCAAAATCTCACGATACATGTCCCCATTCATTCTTTCCTTTACACGGATCAGTCGTCCTGGTCCCTTTGCAGAAAAACAGCCCCAAAGTATGATGTTTCCACCCCCATGCTTCACAGTAGGTATGGTGTTCTTTCTCCTCCAAACACGACAAGTTGAGTTTTTACCAAAAAGTTCTGTTTTGGTTTCATCTGACCATATGACATTCTCCCAATCCTCTTCTGGATCATCCAAATGTTCTCTAGCAAACTTCAGACGGGCCTGGACATGTACTGGCTTAAGCAGGGGGGACACGTCTGGCACTGCAGGATTTGAGTTCCTGGCGGCGTAGTGTGTTTCTGATGTAGCCTTTGTTACTTTGGTCCCAGCTCTCTGCAGGTCATTCACTAGGTCCCCCCATGTGGTTCTGGGATTTTTGCTCACCGTTCTCGTGATCATTTTGACCCCACGGGGTGAGATCTTGTGTGGAGCCCCAGATGGAGGGAGATTATCAGTGGTCTTGTATGTCTTCCATTTTCTAATAATTGCTCTCACAGTTGATTTCTTCACACCAAGCTGCTTACCTATTGCAGATTCAGTCTTCCCAGCCTGGTGCAGGTCTACAATTTTGTTTCTGGTGTCCTTTGACAGCTCTTTGGTCTTGGCCATAGTGGAGTTTGGAGTCTGACTGTTTGAGGTTGTGGACAGGTGTCTTTTATACTGATAACGAGTTCAAACAGGTGCCATTAATACAGGTAACGAGTGGAGGATAGAGAAGCCTCTTAAAGAAGAAGTTACAGGTCTGTGAGAGCCAGAAATTTTGCTTGTTTGTAGGTGACCAAATACTTATTTTACTGAGGAATTTACCAATTAATTCATTAAAAATCCTTCAATGTGATTTTCTGGATTTTTTTTTCTCATTTTGTCTCTGATAGTTGAGGTATACCTATGATGAAAATTGGAGACCTCTCTCATCTTTTAAGTGGGAGAACTTGAACAATTGGTGGCTGACTAAATACTTTTTTGCCCCACTGTATGTAAGGAACTTCACACCTCTGAAAGGACAAAGGAATCTCACCCGCCGTGTGAAGAACAAAGACGTCCCAGGACGCGACGGCGGACACCGAGGAGTCACCCTCACCCCCCAAGGCGAGGAGGGGAATTTCCATCACCTCCCAAGAAGAGGAGAGGAGATAACAGGACAATGGGGGGATTAAGATAACGAGGGGTATCAGCCTTTGTAATGCCTGTCTTTTGATGTGTGCCTGTATTTAACCAGCGAGCTGGCAGAACTCTGCCTCTTTTACCTTCTGCCACGCTCTGCACCAGATGAGACAAGTTAGGAGAGCTGAATATTAAAACGCTGCTTTTAAACAAAATCGCCTCATTATTTCCAGCTCCTCTACACTGGTGACCTTGACGCGAGTATGGACCGGAGGCGTTCTTCTTCAAGCGACTCATCCGTGGCGACTCAGGCAGACGCCCGCAACTACGCAGACGAGGGAGCGGACGAACAACCGTTCCCTCCGGCAGAAGGAATTGAGAGAGCTCAACCGAGCTCCAGCACCGCCGTGAGAGCCGAAGCAAGGCACCCTCACCCGGCGGGCACAACAGTGATGGTGTGTACTAATGCCGTCGCTGTCAAGCTGCCAGACTTCTGGCGAGAAGACCCCGCCTCTTGGTTTCAGCAGGCTGAAGCACAATTCATACTGGCGGGCATCACGGCAGACGATACGAAGTTCTATCACATCGTCTCCAAACTCGACTCCGCCACTTCGAAGTGTGTGCGGAGCTTGATCCGGCGACCACCGACCCGGGACAAGTACGAGACACTCAAGGCGACCATCGTGGCGAACTACGTCCCGTCAGCGGAGGAAAGAGCCGAGAAGATCCTGGTGGTCTACGGCCACAGAGGGGGCAATCCGAAGACCCTCATGGAGGATTTGCTGCAGCTCAAGGAAGAGGACAATGACAATTTCCTCTTCCAGTTTATTTTCCTCAGCACGCTGCCGCCACACATGAGAGGGACACTCGCCAGCATGAAGTGCAACAACCACCAAGACTTCCGCACACTGGCCAACGAGGCTTACCGGCTCGTCAACGCCTGCAAGGAGCTGACACCCACAGCGGCATCCACAGACCTCAAAACTGACGCCCCGAGCCATGGAGAGCCACAACCCACGGAGCAGACCCAGCCCACGGTGACAGCGGCGCGGACCAAACGTAACAAACAGAACGACATCTGTTATTACCATCACCGCTTCACTGAGAAAGCCCGCAAATGCGTTCCCCCCTG
>JAJAQF010000241.1:0-42827 GCA_020510985.1 Pholidichthys leucotaenia
CTGTTGCACTCAATCCTTTTTAGCAGGCATGCACATAGTCATATATGTAGAGTGCATTACTATTTTATCTATTTATTATTATGATTGGATTTTAAGCTGCCAACAAGATTCTATTCTAGAAGCCATTTTGATGTTGACCTTTGACCTTACGATCCCAAAACCATAGTCACACCTCAGGGTCACGGGTGAACCTGTGGACCAAGTTTGGTGGCCCTAGCTTTACTCATTGTACAGTAATAAGGCATAGAGAATGTTCATGTTGACCTTTGACCTTCTAGTCAGAGGTCAGGATCCCAAGGTGCTGTGTACCAGGCTTGGTGGCCCAAGCTTTATTTGTTTTATAGTAATAGTAAATGTCTCATTTACCATAGTGCAACTGCAACCAGAGTGGTGGCCTAGTTGGGAGAGCATTCGGTCATGCCAAAGACTATATAAAAAAAAAAAAAAAAAAAAAAAAGTACTTTCCGCCTTCTAACTTGGTGCTCAGCATAGTCGAATGGGGAAAGGAAAGTTAACACACAGAGTGACCAGAGGACTAACCCCCCCCCCCCCCCCACACACACACACACTGTAGCATTCACTACTTACAGTAGCTGTGTGGCCTAGGGTCAGTGAAACGGAGATAGGCGCCGCCCCATGGTGTGGAAGGGATAAACTATTACTACAGTGCAACTGCAATGTTAACGTTGACCACAAACCCATAGTTAGAAGTCAGGGTGTAAGTAGTCCAAGATGTGTATTAGATACAACTACTGTGTCGATTTGAAAGGCCGACATCATTTCTTTCAGTAGTTATTGTGTTTAGAAGATTTAGGGGAAAATCTGACCTCTGACCTTTAACCTCAAGGTCATCCAATGATTGTGAAATTCCAGTATGCGTATCATCAGAGTATCTCAAACCATGGTACCAAGTTTCAAAACAATCGGAACAAAACTGTAGGACCCATAACATAATCCCCTTTTGGTCTTTGCCCAAAGGGCTCTTTGACCTCTTCAGGCTTCGTCCAGTGGGGGATAAAAATGTCTGTCTGAATATGAGAAAATTCCCCATCGCTGTCATCGACAGATATAAATTAGTTAGTTTTCTTTGGTGCAACTATATTTAAGGATCATGACTGCAAAAATATCAATAAATAAAAAAGTAATTGAAACAAATATAATCAATAGCATGGTGCAGCACGGTGGTGCAGTGGTTAGCACTGTTGCCTTACAGCTAGAAGGTTCCTAGTTCAAATCCCCAAATCCTGGCAGGAGTTGGAACCTTTCTGTGTGGAGTTTGCATGTTCTCCCTGTGCTGCGTGGGTTTACTCTGGGGGCTCCGGTTTCCTCCCACAATCCAAAGACATGCATGTTAGGTTAATTGGCTGTTCTAAATTGTCCCTAGATAGCTGTTTCCTATAGGCCCTTAGAATAGAGGGTTAGTACTAGTGAAAGTACTTTGAGTGGTCTTTGTGACTAGAAAAGCGCTATATAAGTGCAGGCTAGTTAGTCAATGAAAATTTAAGTGTAGATCTACAGCCTGAAGATGCCATTCTGGCCTGATTTAAACTTATACCCGGACCCGGGTGCCTCGTCACTGCTCCCAACACCCTCGACCCAGGTGCTCCGCTGCGTCGTCTCAGCGCTCAGCTATTGCTGTTCTTCCCTGGGGTCCTCAGCCTGTATGGCCCCACTCAGTTGCTGTCTAGCCTCCAGTTGTGGGGGTGGCTCCTGTTGCTCTCCCTCTCCACTGTTGTCGCACATCACACCATCTGACCCGTCAGCGCTATGGACTGGCACCGTGCTGAACTCCATGACTGGCCCGCCGTCTTCCATGACCGAAGACTCTTCCACTCGTGGCCCCGGTTCTGCCTCGATGTCGAGCTAGCCGCTCATAGCCTGATTTTAGCACAAAGTTAGCCCATTAGCTAGCCTGTTCATAGGCATAGACTGGGTCGTTAGCTTCCTGACGCTAGTTAGCTCAATCGCTTCTGGTGCCACCAGTTCCAAAACCTGCAGCTTCACGGTCCTCGTATGTCCGATGAAATAACTGGCCAGCCGCTTGATGGCATCCTCATAGCACTCTGCTCCCTCCAGTGTATTGAGAATTCTTCGGCCCTCCATGGGGAGGTTGTGGGCCAGGAGTGCCCGCCGTTGTCTCCCACCAAGCCAATGGAAGCCCAGCACTCTGATGTACTCCTCAAACATGGTCCTCCACTGCGGCCACAGGATCACCAGCTCTCCTGCGTGCTCCAGAAATGGTGATAGTGGTGGAGGCAGCCCACACGCTCCCATAATTTGTCTCCTTGTCACCAAATGTTGTGCATGGATCATGAGGGACAGGAGTCTTTTCTTCATGCAGCCAACTAACCTTTATTATCACATTCGCATCTAGATTTCTTTTTAGCCAGTAACTCTATTGTGAGGTACATCATGGACACTGAGATATGTTCAAATCAAGCTATTAGCGATCACCATCCAGTATCTCTTACACTAGTAAATAGGAAAGCTACAAGGGAAATTAAAGCTGCGAGTAGCTGTAAGCGGGCCTTCGCCCCCCGCGCACCCGCGGAACCCGGTGCCCGTCGTACCTTGCTGGCTCAGAAAATTTCCCATCATCCCTGCAAGGGCTGCATGAATAAAGTAAACTATTTGGCAAGAACTTCCTTTGAGCAGTAAGTGGCGCTATAACTTGTCAAGTATTTTTATGTAGGAGCATGCGGAGTGGGACTAATGTCAATCATGGCAATTACGGTGAAAATTGGACACAGTTTGTCCAATTTACAACTGCCCAATGTATGTCGATAAGGTAAACTTGGACATGTGGCCATTGTAACGCTTACATTTTAGGTACATTTTGACGACTGATACAGAACTACAGAAGAGAGTCACCTTGACTTACGTTCCACATTTTGTGACCCTTGGACTTCCCCAGCCCTCCAAAGTGTAAAACATCTTGAATGTCAAGGAGTGGGTTTCCATGGCAACTGTGCTTATCGCAGGACAAGCATGACTTTCACTGAGGGTAGTCCAATGCACTCTGAGAAACCACTGAAAATGTCATGTCATTGTGACTACTGGTCTTTGCACAAAATTTGATACAGTTTTGTGCAGTAACTCATGTCAGCAGTAGGTGTGGGTGTGACAGTTTTGTGAATATTGATATACAGACATGTTCAGAGTGGGATCAGTATGATTTGTGCAAAGATTTTTCCAAATCAGGTGAGAATTGTCTGAGCTGTGACTGTCATGTTTTGTATGGCGAGAAAGCCATGGAAGCATGCCGGTCGCCATGGAAACAGTCCTGTACTATGTACATGTACTATCAATGAGCCCGAGTCATTCCTTCATGTAATTTTGTTAAGCTGGTGAGAGAAAAATAAAGAAAACAGTGGTCAGTAATTCTTCCTTTAATCATTAGGGGGCGTTATGAGTTTTGTTTGTTATTTTTGTGTAGACACGTTTGGTGCCAGACTAATATTGATCGTAGTAAATTGCAAATTGTACCAAGTTTGCTTCATGTACAAATGTCCGTTATTGAAAGGCAAAGAGTGTGTTTCCATGGCAACTGTGCTTATTGCAGAACAAAAGTGACTTCCACCAAGGGTAGTCCAATGCACTCTGAGAAACCACTGATAAGGTCATGTCATTGTGACTACTGGTCTTTGTGCACAATTTGAAACAATTTTGTGCAGTACCACATGTCAGCAGTAGGTGTGGGTGTGACAGTTTTGTGAATATTAATATACAGACATGTTCAGAGTGGGATCGGTATGATTTGTGCAAAGTCTGGCCAAAATCAGACGAGGATTGTCTGAGCTGTAACTGTCATGTTTTGCATGGCAAGAAAGCCATTGAAGAACACTGGTTGCCATGGAAACAGTTCTGTACTATGTACATATACTATCAATGAACCAAAGTAATTCCTTCATGTAATTTTGTTAAGCTGGTGAGAGAAAAATAAAGAAAACAGTCAAACAATTTGAGGAGGGGGACAAAGCTGGCAAAATGCTGGCTAGATATATTAAAATGAAAGAAGCTCAGTGTACTATATCTGCTATTAGGACACAGGATGGTACTCTGGTGTCAGATTTAAATGAAATTAATGGTGTTTTCAGAGAATTTTACACTTCGCTTTATTCTTCTGAAATGGAGGCTGGATCTCAAGAGATCTATGCATTTTTGTCATCCCTGTCTTTGCCCTCCCTAACGAAGGAACAAATAGACTTACTTGATGCCCCAATTACTAAAGAGGAAATTGTGAAAGTTATTAAGAGCTTCCCGACTGGAAAGGCACCGGGCCCTGACGGATTCACTGTAGAATTTTACAAGGCCTGTGTTGATGAGCTTTCTCCTTTACTTTTAGAAATGTTTGCGGAATCTTTTGAACAAGGTCGTCTGCCCTCTTCTTTAACAGAGGCTTTCATTTCGCTTATTTTAAAAAGCAATAAAGATCTGTTAGAGTGTAAGAATTATAGACCAATTAGTCTTATAAACTGTGACTGTAAAATTCTCTCCAAAATTTTGGCATTAAGATTAAATAAAGTAATGATATCTCTTATAAATCCTGATCAGGTGGATTTTATTCGTTCCAGGGGTGCGGCAGACAATATTAGGCGATTTATTGATATCATATGGTCAGTTCAAAATGATCCCTCAGTTGCACACCTCTCTCCAGTGGCAGCCCTCTCCCTGGATGCTGAAAAAGCATTTGACAGGGTTGAGTGGCAGTATCTCTTTGCGACTCTAGAGACTTTTGGTTTTGGTTCAAAGTTTCTTTCTTGGATTAAATTACTATATAATGAACCTAGAGCTTCAGTGATATCAAATCGAGTTACATCACAGCCTTTTAGACTTTATAGGGGTACGCGCCAGGGCTCCCCTTTAAGTCCCCTGCTTTTTGCTTTGGCATTAGAACCATTAGCTGTTGCTATCCGCAAAGACGGCAATTTTCCAGGTATTCAGGTCCATGGCAGTACCCATAAGATAATGTTGTATGCTGATGATGCATTGGTACTGATTACACAACCTCAAAAATCAATTCCAGCTCTCCTTAAAATTATTAACCAATTTTCACGTTTGTCTGGTTATAGAGTTAACTGGATAAAATCAGAAATTTTCCCTCTAACATCTTATTGCCCTAAAACATTGTTTACATTTGGTCAAAATATAGGCTTCTCTTGGCCAAAATTAGGAATTAACTATTTTGGCATCCTGTTTCCTCACACTTTATCGGATCTGATTCAGATTAATTTTGAGCCTTTGCTCGAAAAATTTAAAATAGACATAGAAAGGTGGTCACCTTTTTTTTTTTGTCTCTCTGGGGCAAGGTCAATGTTATTAAGATGATTTGTGCACCCAGATTTAATTACCTTCTGCAATCTCTTCCTCTTAGGATCCCAGTTGGTTATTTTCGACAATTTGATAGGTTGTGCAATAAGTTTTTATGGAATGGTAAGCACCCTAGATTAAAGTTGAAAAGATTACAGAAGTCTACAGATTCAGGAGGTTTGGGGTTCCCAAATTTAGTTTTATATCATTACGCTTTTAGTCTTAGACATTTGATTCATTGGGCTCTCCCCCCTGAGAGAGCTCCCCCTTGGTTTTATTTGGAGAGTTACCTGAGCAGCCCTCTTCCCCTAGTAGATCTAATCACAATCAAACTTTCTTCTGAATTTCAGTCGCATCCTATAGTATCCTTTTTACAATACGTTTGGAAGAGAGTTGCTTCTATACTAGAGTTTAGCTCTCATCTTCATTCTATGGCTTCTATTTGGCTTAACCCAAGTCTCCATATTGGAAAATCCCCATTTATGTGGAAAATCTGGGTGAAAAAGGACATCTTGATGTTAAAAGATCTATATGAAGGGGGAGCTCTCAAATCATTTGATGTTCTACGGGCACAGTATGGACTACCACAGAATCAGTTTTGGAAATATTTACAACTTCGACATCTGCTGTGTCAAGTCTTTGGATCTACAACTACCCCTCCTCCTGATGTAGATTGGCTCATCCAGGCTTTGAGTTCCTGTGGCAAAAGATCTAAGGCCTCAAATTTCTATTTAATGCTCCTTAAGAGCTCAAATAAAGATTCTTCATTCCTTAAACACGTATGGGAAAAAGATCTGAATTCACAATTTACTGATGTTGAATGGGCAAATATTTTAAAGAATGGGAAGAAAGTGTCTAGGGAATTGAAAACCAGACTTGTTCAATTTAAAATTTTGAATCGATTTTACTGGACACCTCGTAAAATGTTGAGAGCGAATCTCATTCACTCTTCAAGATGCTGGAGATGTCTACAGGGGGAGGGGACATTAATCCATATGATCTGGAGTTGTCCGGTAATACAGGACTTTTGGTTGCAGATCCATAGACATATTATGACAATTGTTAAGCAAGAAGTGCCATTTACTCAGAGACTTTTTGTCCTTGGGGATCCATCAACGATTCAGGACCCAATCTCTGATGCCGAGTGGATTCAGACTGCTCTGATGGTGGGGCGAAAGTTGATCACTTTTTACTGGAAATCTTCCTCTGCCCCACCCGTAGCTCAATGGCTCAGGGAGTTGGGCAAGCTTACTGCACTAGAACGCCTTTCATATAAACTTCTGGACAGGATGGACAGCTTCTACAATAAGTGGGGATCCTATCTTACCTTTATAGGTGTAGTAGATTAAGCTAATCATCTTAAGAGTATTAGGGTGGAAATGGAATGTTTTATCCTCTCACTGGGTATATATTTGTTTTTTGTTTTTTTTGTTTGTTTGTTTGTTTGTTTTTGTTTTATTTTCTAAATTGAAAACCCAATAAAATTCAAATTACAAAAAGAAAACAGTCATCAGTAATTCTTCCTTTAATCATTAGGTGGTGCTAAAACTTGTGTTTATTATTTGTATATAGATGAGTTTGGGGAAGGGAAAATATTGATCGTATAAAATTTAGTGCAAATCGTACAAAGTTTGTCCAATTTACAAGGGTCCAATGTTGTTACCACTAGGAGGTGCTAAAACTTTTGTTATCATATGTAGGAGTGTTCAGGGTTGGACTATTATCCATTGTCAAAAATTTAGTGAAAATCAGACAAAGTTTTTCCAAGATACAACTTTCCGAAATTTCATGGTGAGTAGTCAACTGTCGCCATCATTAGGGGGTGCTAAAACTTTTATTATTTGTATATAGACAAATTCGGGGAAGGGAGAATATTGATCATATAAAATTTGTCCAATTTACAAGGGTCCAATGTTGTTACCACTAAGCGGTGCTAAAACTTTTGTAATTTTATATAAGAGTGTTCAGGGTGGGACTATTATCCTTTGTTGAAAATTTGGTGAAAAATCAGACAAAGTTTGTACAAGATACAACTTTCCGAAATTTCATGGCGAGTAGTCAACCGTCGCCATGTTGCCATGGCAACATTTCCCTGTAAGTTATGGGTTGTCAACCCAAATTGGACTATATATGACAGTGACCTCAACATATGTTGAAAAATTTATAACTCCAAGACCTTCCCACCCCTCCCCATAAGCTCACGGATTGAATGGCGAGGAGGGCGTGTCCATGGTAACACATTTGATTTCATGCTAATGTTGATATTCAGTTATGATCATCGCTGTGTTCTGATGAAGCTCAGAAAATTTCACGTCATTCTGGCCAGCTACGCATGAGTAATAAATAACAGTTTTCAGCAATTCTTTCGTTAACCACTATGTGACGCTATAACTTTTGTTAACCACTATGTGGTGCTATAACTTTTGTCAGGGATTTTGATGTAGTTGTGTTCGGGGCGGGACTATTTTCTATAATGGAAAGTCTGGTGCACATTGGACAGGTTTTGCCCGAGTTACAGGTGGTTGAATTTGTAAAGGGAGGAGTCAAATTTCACCATGGCGCCCTGGCCCTGCCTTTTGAGATTTTGACTTTATACAATTTTTAATGGCCACTGCCTATAGATGCCGCCATGTAAAAATGAGCTCAATCGGAGCAGGTCCCTAGGACTAGTGCGTTCAAATGTGAGGTGTGACTTTTTTCCGAATTGGGGGTGGGGCGACTTTGAGGCAAGATGGCGGCCTTCCTGTTGGCGGTGGGTATGGGCCATAATGATGTTTTTTGCATGTCTTGAGGTGATTCACACCTCACCCAGATTTTATGTCTCTACGGCAAACTTTACGGTCTCCAGTCTCCATAGACCTTGTACGTTTGGCCCCACCCACAAAAATGAGGGGTGGGGGGCACATATGTTTTCCAGTTTATTGAATTTTTTGCCGGGTCTTAGGGGTTTGCCAAAAAAAAAAAAAATTGCGTTTTGGTTAACATTCAGAGGGTGAAAAATGCCATCATTTAGGCAAATCGAGAAAAAAAAAAAAGAAACGAAGCAGATACAATAGGGCTTTCACCGACTGACGTTGTCAGTGGCTCAGGCCCTAACTAGGAGCTGGAAATTTAATATATCCCTACTGAAAGACAAAGACTTTATTAACTATTTTAATAAAGAGTGGGAATTATATCTGGAATATAATGATGTGCCAGGAATATCCCCAGGTGTTCTTTGGGAAGCAGCAAAAGTGGTCATATGAGGTAAAATAATCTCTTACTGTTCATATAAGAACAAAAAAGAAAAAGCACTGGTGCTGGACTTAGAACAGAAAATTAAATCACTGGAGGCAACCTGTGCCATTTCCACACAGGAACAGACACTTAACGATCTGACAAAATTAAAGCTGGAATTAAAAGAAATTACAAACAAAAGAGCACAGTTTTTAATACAAAGACTGCATCTTGAGAACTTTTAACACAGTAATAAATCGGGGCGATATCTTGCGAACCAGCTTAGATTGAATAAAGAAAAAAACAACGATCCACTCTTATCAAGGATATGACTGGAAATATTACCCATGAGCCTGAAGAAATAAATAACTCCTTCAGAAAGTTTCATGAAAACCTCTACTCATCTCAGGTTAACCCATCTGACTCAGAGATAAATACATTTTTGGATGATATTAATTTACCACAATTAAATAATGAACAGATTGCAGCTCTGGATGCACCTCTTCAGGTGTTTGAACTCCAGGAGGCACTTAAGCACATCCCAAACAACAAAGCCCCCGAACCAGATGGTTTTCCAGTAGAATTTTATAAAGAATTTTGGCCTGTGATGGCACCTACTTTTTTTTAAATGGTGAACCAAATTAACCTCTTGCACTCCATTGTACCGCAGGCGGGCAAGTCTCTGCGTCCCAGAGCGCACGAGGTTGTGCGCCCTCGTGCACTCTAGGACGCACGATGGAGCTGCGTCCAAACGCGCACTGAAAAAAAAAAAAAGCTGCATTTGTTCTTCCACTACAGACACAGCCGCGAACAGATTAGACATGGTTGACCTCTCATTCAACTAATAAGAGCCTTGAATTGGGTTTCTGAAACCTTGAAGAACCAATGACTGAAAACCTAGCTAGAAGGACCAGCCTACCAACGCTGTGAATGCAGCCAGCCAATTGAAGCACAGAAGTTTGGGCTGGGTGAAGAGAGACTGACTGCTGCAACAGATGAAAAAAAGGACCCGCAGGAAGAACCTGCTACAGACCCAGCAGCACGGAGACCACCCACAAGTGCGACCTGCACTCATTCCAGCAGAATAGACGTTTAGGATTCTCTTCCATGGTCATCATAGACTGACGGAGGCCGACGACAAAGGTTGTAAATCATTCGCCAAAACCGCAATAATGGAATTATGTTTTGACCGGGAACCACGAGCTGACCAGCGTCGCGTTCGTCTGACAATGAGGAAGAGAAGTTCGCCAGGACAATGCTGCTGTGAATAGGTAAGGTGTTATAAGCTAAATTATTCTTTATCCGTGAAAATTGTAATCAAAAAATGACTTTTGACCGATCGGTAAATTACAACTGTGCGGTGCATGAAGTCCGAAGTGCGTGTGCCGCGGTAAATGGTTTGTTCACTGCGTCCGGACCGTGAATGCCCCCACCCCCCCGCTACTCTTCTGTAGCGAGGGGGGGGGGAGCCGCGGTGACTGCGCCGCGGTCGCCACATAGCCACATGAGTCTATTCCGTCATGTAGCGATGGCCGATGTCCGTCCTCTGTAGCGAGGGGGGGGCAACCCCCCCCCACACACACACACAACAGCCCTGAGTGTCACCTTTCATTAGAGCCCAAGATGAAGCTTCTATATTGAATCATTTAAAAGTTACAGACATTTTTCCAAACTGTGCCGTTTGGCACAATTTGGCACAGTTCAAAAACACCTGGGAACTACCTGAGAAAAAAGCTGTGTAATATATTCATATTTTGTGGTATTGTTACAAAATTTTGACCTCAGCTGGATAAGACTTCTTCCTACATTTCTGTTGCATTTCCCAGCCCGGATCTGAAGCTTTGTGTTATTTGCAAGCATTTGTATACAAAAAAACACCCAGGCCAAATTTATTTTCTTCAAGTTCACTATGTTTAGATGACTATAACTCAGTGGCCGGAGCACTTAGAGAGATTATGACTGTTTTGCCAAAAAATTCAAAGTGTTTTCTTTTAAATGAGACCAACCCCATGAAGATGCTGCAAAGGGTTGAAGAACAGCTTTGGATTTAATTTGGGCATGTTATTTTTTGGAGTTTTTAGGGAAATTGACAGGAGTGCAAGGGGTTAAAGAAGATAATGTATTCCTCCAAATATGAATGTGGCTAGTATTATCCTGCTCCTTAAACCTGGAAAAGAACCTATGCTTCCATCCAGCTACCATCCCATCTCACTTATGAATGTCGATCTTAAAATAATTTGCAAAGCTCTCGCCAAAAGACTGGAAAGGATAATCCCGTTTATTATACACCCAGATCAAACAGATTTCATCAAGGGTAGGCACTCGGCTGATAATACACACAGGCTATTTAATTTAATAGACTACTGCAAGGTCAATAATGTAGAGACTACAATCTTGTCCCTGGATGCAGAGAAAGCCTTTGACTGTGTTAACTGGAAATTTATTTTTATGGTGTTAAACAAGTTCGGTTTGGTTCATCTTTCATAAACTGGATTAAAACACTATATAGGTGTCCAGCTGCGTCTGTCCGAACAAATGATCAGACTTCCTGAAGCTTTAATCTCCAGAGAGGTACTAGGCAGGGGTGTCCACACTTTCCCTCACTTTTTACCATCTTTATTGAACCATTAGCAGCAGCCATACGACAAAATGTTGATATCAGAGGTATTCAAACTGGAGAAAAGGAACAGAAGATAAGTCTTTATTGCTGGTGATGTATTGATTTTTCTTGAAAACTCACAGATCTCTTCTTCAGACAGCGGCGCTCATTGATAAATTTTCATCATTATCAGACTACTCTATTAACTGGGTAAAATCAATAGCTTTAGCTATAAATTGCAATTTCTCAAATACATCTACGATTCCAATACAATCAGGAAATGTTAAATATTTAGGAATAGATATTTCCCCCAGGCTCTCAGAGTTATTGCGACTAAATCATGTTCCTTTTAAAAACAATACAAGACGATCTTAGGCGCTGGAGGACACTACCTTTATCATTAATGGGAAGAGTCGCAACCATTAAAATGATGGTCCTTCCTAAAATTAATTATTTGTTCTCAATGATCCCTACCCAACCATCAATGGCCTGGTTTAAGTCTCTAGACTCAAATATAAGTAAATTTTTATGGAAGGATAAACTGTCACTGATTAGTTTAAAAACCCTCCAAAAAGCAAAAGAGTGTGGAGGCTTAGATTTACCAATTTTTTTTAAAATTACTTGTTAACCAATAGACTGCAGTTTGTTTCAAAATGGACAAAATCAACCCCACTAGGGAACCCATGGTTAGATGCTGAACAGGCTCTCTGTGGGTCGCTAAATATCTCTGACTTACCTTTTATAAGTCCCTGTATTAAACGCCATGACTGTTTTAAAAGTATTAATATCAGTTCTTCTCTGATGGCTTGGTGGAAATTTTTAAAAATAACAGGGCCTTCACTTGTCCCCTGTAAACTCATGCCCGTTTGGAATAATCCTGATATCCTGCAACAGAAGAGGACATTAAAATTTCCACTATGGCAAGAGAAGGGAATAAATAACTTACAACATCTTATTCAAGGTGGAAATTTTATCCAATTTCAGGATCTAGTGTCACAATACAAAATCCATGATAAAAAGTATTTTGAATATCAACAGCTTAAGTCCATAATAAAAGCAATATTTAATCTTAATCAGACAGATTTAGAAGTACCAGTTAAGGTGGCAGAGTTTCTAAATCTCCATTCCCCAAAATTGATATCAAAAATACATGGACTATTATTAAGTTGGACGAGTCTGTATGTCTTCCAATATCAAAATGGGAGACAGACTTATCGATTAATAAGGAGGAAAGTTTCTGAACACAAATATGTTTAAACACTTTTAGGATGACTAAAAACTCTAACTTACAACTTATACAGTATAAAGTTCTACATAATGTAGAATTCATTACACAGGACAAAGGATGTTCAAAATGGGCCTGAGTCACACAAATATCTGCTCTCACTGCACTAGCAACGTCCCAGCATGCTATGTGGTCCTGTGCACCGGTTCAAAAGTTCTGGCAGAAGACCTGTCGGCATGGCTTGGGTATAGTGTTCCACCCTCACCCACACTTTGCATATTAGGTGATTTAAGTGAAATAAATATAGATGCAAGGATGTCACATATGGTTCTCACTGCCTTATGCATCGCAAAGAAAACTCATGAATTGGAAATCAAGAAATAACTTATGCAGGATTTATTATAATAACTTACTATTGCATTATATTAGCCTGGAGAGAATGTCAGCCTCCTCAAATAATCAATTGGCGGAATTCAAGGAATTCAATTCTCTCTGGTCCCCGCTTATTAATTCTATAATCTGAGGGGTGGCAGGTGGTGACTCACTCTCCTTGGCACCTCTGGCGGCTGGCTGCGCCCCGACCGTGGGTGTCCAGGGGGCCTGTTCCGGGGTGGCTGTCTGTCTGGCCCTGGGGGGGGAGGGGGGGCTGCGAGGGTTGGGCTGTGGCCCGTGGCCGACTGGCCTCACCCCTCGGGAAGGGGGGGGTCTGGCCCTGGGCCCGGTGCTGGGGGAGGGGGTTGTCCCCAGTGCATCCTTGCACGGCGGGGTCGTGTTGTTCCTGGGGCCCTGGTGGCACCCTGGGGTTGGTGCCTGCATCCTGGGTCACCCTCCCCGTCCACTGGAGTCTGCGGGTGTGGGTGTGCGTGTGTGTGTGGGCTTGTGTATGAGCGGATGTGGAAGTGGGTGTGCGTTGAGTGGGCAGGTGGGGTTGTGTGTGGGTGTAGGTGGGTATGTGTGATGGAGGGTGGAGGTACGTGTGTGTATGGAAGCGGTTACTTGTGGGTAGATGTCTCAGGGGCGGAGGATGTTTGTATGGGTAGGAGAACTTTGTTGGGTGGCAGGGGTTGGGCAGTCCATCTAGTGGCATGGGGGCTGGCGTTTCGGGGCCTGTTGTCCCAGCCGCCCTGCTGTTGTGTTGTGGGGTGAGGCGCTTTGTTGCATCGCCCCTGGTGTCATTGGCAGCGGGTGTGTGTTGGTGCTTGGGGGTGGTTGGGGGGTCACTGGCGAGGGTTGAGGGCCGGGTTTCCATTGGGTTGCTCCGGGGTGGCTGTGGTTGCAGGGCGGCCTGCAGCTGTCGGTGTGCGTCTGAGGTGGGTGGTTGTGGGCCTGCGTGGGCGCTCGGGGGTGTCACCTGGCATGTTGGGTGCCGTGTGGGTCCAGCCCATTGTTCACTATTGTGACTGTTGTTGTCCATGTTTGTGTGTGTAAGATGAGTGGAAATATGTTTGGCTGCCCCATCATGTTAGTGGTGCTGGGAGCGCCGGGGCATGATGCTGGTGGGTCCTGGGCTGCTTCCACTGGCGGCCCTCACCCTGAGTTGGGATTTGGGGGCAGTGGGTGGCCTCATGAACCAATCTGCAAGCTAGCTTCTTGGTTGGGGGGTGGCCTCACTTTTAGACCACCTACCTCCCAGTCTTATTTCCCGCCCTCCCCCTGACTCTGGGTGGAATATACATCTTTTTTGTTACATTTAGGGCTTTGGGGTGGGGGTGTGCTGCACTGTCGGTGAAGGTTTGCTGCATGGTGGGGCTGCACTCACCTCAGTTTTAATTGCATTTTAGACACTGAGGGCTTGGGGGGGATGGGGGCACTGCTGTCCATCGCAGTGGCTAGCAATGTTCTAATCACTATCCCCCCAATTTTAATTGCACTTTGGTAGTCCACACATTTACACACAATTATATCATATAACCGACACCCACCCACCATGTTCTGTGCGGGGGTAGGGGGTGGGGGGTCTTCTCCCACCCCTGTTGCCCTGCTCTTGTTGGGGGCGTGGGGACCTGGTGGGGATCCTGGGACAGATCATGTCAAAATCCCTGGGTGCTACTGAATATATAGATACAACCAAGGAAGTGACAGGGGGGCTGAATATGAGTCCAAGTGAGAGGATGATGAATGGAGGTGGTGATGGTGGGTCAGTTTTGTGCAGCGCATTGCATGCCGGGTGGCATCTTGGGGTGCCTGCGGTGGTCTGCTGATTGTTCGCTCAGATGGGCACCGGGGGTGGGGGTCTGCTTCTGTGGCCTGCGCCGGTGGTCTCTCTGGTCACTGCTGGGCACTGGTGCATATTCAGGTTCACTGTATCTGCTTCACAGCCGCCTTATGAAACAAAGGTGAATGAGGAGTGAATTTGAATGGGTACAGGAGTTAGAGAAAATGGGTCGGTCTGGGTGAGTGAGAGGGGTGTGCATGGGAGCATGTGGGTGTGAAGGTGTGGGGAGGGGTGTGTCTGCGAGTAGGGAGGTGTTGGATTAAGGGGGGAGGGGGTAGTGCCTCTTGGCAACGTGGGCTTCCCTGGGCGGGGGGACATTTTTGGACGTGGGGGTCCCCGGGGTGTGCGACAGAGGCGCTGGGGCGGGCCCACTGTTGGGGTGCCTGGGGGGGCTCGCGGCGGGGGGCACGGGCCAGTCTCTGTCCCAGGGGGTGGGGACGCTGGCCTCCTGGTGCCTGGGGCCCGGGGACGGATGTTGGCCCCGCTGGGGGGGGGGGGTCGGGCGGGTCTGGGGGGGGGGGGGGGGGTCACCGCGCCGGCCGCCAGGCGGCCTGCCCTCCCTTGATTGTCCCTCCGGGGGCGGATGCCTGGCTTTCCTGGAGCTTGCTGACCTCGGGGCTGGGGGTTGGTGGCGCTGCCTTGCCTCCTCGGGGTTCCTGGAGGGAGAGCTGCTGTAACCAGCCCTCCGTTCGTATGTTTCCTGACAAACCACTCACATGCACACACTTATTTTGCGCACATTCTCATATATATGCACACAGACATACATGCACAAGTGTCTCTCCTTTAACAGGTGCTGAAACCACACTCGTGTTGAGACATCTTCGGTGGAAGAAGCAGTTTGTCTTTTGTTTGTTTTAGTTGTTGGTTGGTTTGTTTGGTTTTTTTTTTGTCTGTTCCCCTCCCTTTTCTTTTCCCCCTTCACACACTTCCTTTCCCTCTTCCCCATCCTGTTGGGTAAAACATCCATTTTTACCCATTCCATGGGTAAAACACTTAAAATAAAGTATTAAAAGTTATTACAGGAGGAGTTTACAACAATATACAATACACAGTTAGGTACTGTATAAGCTCCTCTTGGCAAAGTGAATCTGTTTTGGCACAATAAGGGTGACAGATCGCTGTTCTGTTTGCCTAGCTGCCTGACAGGACAAGGGGAAAAAAAAAAAAAAAAACCTTTATAATAGTGAACACACAACTATGTACATACACAGTGGGCCGTGCCTGCCTGACGTCATCCTGTGGGTGGACACGGCATCACATACACACAACAGTATGATTATATTACTCTTTTTGAGGTGCAAAAGGCCATGTTCCCACATTTTTGATGCCGATGTTATTGTTTTTAAAACAAGGAAAAGTGTCCCGTTTCTGTGACAACCCCATTTTCTAAACTAGTACTGGAAGTTGCCCCCATAATTCACACAAGGCATCATGGGGGCTAGAAATAAGGTGGATTGAAATATGAAAACAGAAATAACTGCATCTTTGGTCATTTAAGTTAATTTATTTTATTAAATACAATTTTATGGACATTTTTTTCTTTGAAATCAGAGTTAAATTATTGTTCTTTTATGGCTCTGCAAAATTATGGTCAAAAATGTAAATTGTTATCAGGAAAAATTAAAAAAAATACCACAGTCTCTTTCAAATATTTTAAATAAACAATTTTATTTTTAAAAAATAGACAAATTAGCCATAAAATAACCCACAAATGTATAACAAAGTCTCAAATGTACAAGAAAAGTCAATTTTATAAGAGGAAATTACAAATTTGAGGAAAATGATTTCAAATTTTGATAAATTTACAGAGAAAAGTAGAAAACTCAGAAAACTGTGATAAATTTTGAAGAAAAATCTCAAACCTTCAAGACTGAAGTCATTACTCAAGTTTTTAAGTGGCTGCTCTTTGTACCTTTAACTCATCTAGAAACTTTTGGTTGTCTACTTTTATTAATTTCAAAGCACTGCTTTTACACGAGTAGAATTTCTGGTTACTATACCCACCTCTGATCATTTAATTTAAGTATGCTTGAGTAAATTACTAAGATGAATGGGTTTTTTTCCCCTTCCCTACACTCTCAATGGGGAAAAAAAGAAACACTAGAATAAAAATACTAAAAAAATACACATATTTTTGTCATTTAGTAAATCATGACAAAAAAATCCTGCGGGCCAAAACATGACACTTGATATTTTCTAACTTGTTTGTATACCACCATAGACAGAATCTGAATTAGACAGAGATCAAAGAGGGAAAGATGAGATGGAAGAGAGGAGCCAAGGAGAAGAAAGTGTTCAGGCAGAGAGACCAGGAGTGGTGAGATCAGAGGGAGGAGAGAAGGATGACACCAATAAAAAGTCCAAGCAGGACTTCGGGGTGGGACCCCAACTGGCCCAATATAACAATATTCAAGCCTCGGTTGTACAATACTTGAATGAATGAATGAATCTTTTTTTCGGATAGATTAAAAGTACAGATTAAAAGAAACAGAATAATACTAATAATAAGGGGGAAAGAAAAGGTCAAATTAAACAATAACTCCTCTGATTATACAGTTCAACATAAGTTATCCGAAATGAGTGATGGCTGAAGCCCCAGCTTATATTGCCCACCCATATTCCATCCAAAAATCCAAAAGAAAAAACAAAACAAGAGCGATTACAATTCAGAACATAGCTAAGACAAAATGTGACAAAAAAAACTAAGCTACAACACAACGCAGACTGGATATGATAATCCTTATGTGATCTATGTGATTAAAAATCTCAAAATCGTTCAGACACAAATCACCAAACGCAATCAGTTCTTTTAAAGAGGACTTGCTGAAGCAAGACTGGACAGAAGTCTATGTATCAGATGTAAATGAAGCCTATGACACATTTATAAACATTGTAACCACTCTTTATGAAAAAAACTGCCCATTAGTTAAAAAAAAGCTTAAACACAAATTTACTGACAAACCATGGTTAACCAAAGGACTACAAAAGGCGTGTAAAAAGAAAAATTTATTATATAAAGCTTTCATAAAGAAAAGGACAAAAGAAGCAGAGCAGCGGTATAAAACATACAAAAATAAGTTAACATATATAATAAGATGTAGTAAAAGAGACTATTACAGTAAAGAACTGGAAAAAAACAAAGACAATATTAAAAATACATGGACAATAATCAACAGTATCCTTGGAAATAAAAGCAGAAATACCAGCTACCCAACTAACATTCCAAAAAATAATAAATCGACTCCGAATGTGAATATAGCTTCACCTGCAGATGAATTTAATAATTTTTTTGTTAACATTGGACCTAAACTGGCCCGAGAAATACCCACTACGGTGCCTACAGGTGATTCAATATGCAATAACACTGCTGTAAAAGACACCATCTTCATAAAGAACACAGACGAAAGAGAGGTCATTGAAATTGTTAAATCGTTCAAAAGTAAAACATCTACTGACTGCGATGGTATTGATATGCAACTAGTCAAAACTGTTATCGAATGCATAGTGAAACCACTGACGTATATCTGTAACCTGTCTCTCCAATCAGGTATATTTCCCAATGCAATGAAAATAGCTAAAGTAATTCCGATTTACAAGACAGGCGACAGAGGGGAACTCTCCAACTACAGACCAATTTCACTATTACCGCAATTTTCCAAGATACTTGAAAAAATATTCTATGAGAGAATTGACAACTTCATACTGAAGAATGATTTATTGTGTGAGCAGCAATATGGGTTCAGACACAAAAGGACAACAGCATATGCCTTAATGGAATTTACAGAAAAAATATCAACAGCCATTGAAAATAAAGAGTATTCAGTTGGAGTATTCCTGGATCTTAAAAAAGCATTTGATACAGTAGATCACAATCTATTATTAAAGAAACTACAAAATTGTGGTATTAGAGGGGTAGCACTGTCCTGGTTAAGAAGTTACTTAAAGAATAGATATCAGTTTGCATGTGTTAACAACAAAAACTCAGAGCTACTGAAGGTCACCTGTGGAGTCCCACAGGGTTCAGTTTTGGGACCATTATTATTCAATATGTATATAAATGATATATGTGAAGTTTCAGAAAAAATGGACTTAATATTGTTTGCTGATGACACTAACCTGCTATGCAGTGGAAACAATATGGAACAACTTCTGGATACACTTGGAAAGGAATTAGGAAAGCTGAAACTGTGGTTTGATTCAAACAAATTAACGCTCAATTTAAGCAAGACAAAATTTATAGTCTTTAACAACCATCACAACTACCCAGTACCCAAACTCAGTGTAAATGGTGTAGAGATTGAAAGGGTATCCGAAACTAAATTCCTTGGAGTAATAATTGATAACAAACTGTGTTGGAAGCCACATATTAATTATATAAAAGGTAAAGTATCCAAATCAATTGCAATATTACACAGAGTGAAAAATTTGCTGAATCAACCCACACTATACACCTTGTATCATTCATTAATACTCCCATACATGACATATTGTAATGAAGTATGGGGAAATACATATAAAACAAACATAAATCCACTCTTTATGCTTCAAAAGAGAGCTATTAGAATAATCAACAAAGCAGCTTACAGGGAACCAACAAACCCACTTTTTCTTAAACAAAAAACTCTCAAGTTGAAAGATCTGATCGACTTTAAAACCGCAATAATAATGTTCAAAGTGAAGAATCTATCACTGCCCGCAAATATCCAAAAGTTGTTCCAAACAAGGGAGAAACGATATCACTTCAGAGGAACATGTATATTTCAAAAGCCTACAGTGAGAACAACCACCAAGCAACACTGTATTTCAGTGCAAGGTGTCAGATTATGGAACGATTTTGGACCTGAATTAAAATCATGTACAAAGCTTGGACAATTTAAACAAAAACTAAAGGAAGAAATACTCCAAACATATTTACAAGACGACATGTAAACTCACATAAGGATTGACATTTCCAGCCTGTGTTGTGTTGTAGCTTAGTTTTTCTTTTTTTCTTTTTTCTCTGTGACACTATGTCTTAGATTTGTTTTTGAATAGTAACCGCTTAACTTAGACTAGCTCAGTTTTCTTTTTCTCTCAGTCACATTTTGTCTTATCCTTGTTTTAAATTGTAATCGCTCTTGTCTTGTTTTCTCTTTTTTCTCCTTTGAATTCTTGGATGGAATATGGGTGGGCAATATAAGCTGCGGCTTCAGCCATCACCCATTTCGGATAACTCACGTGGAATTGTATAGTAGAAGGAGTCTTTGTCTAATTTGACCTTGTTGTTATATTATACAGTTTCTTTTAACCTGTAATGTACTATCCGAAATAAATAAATTCATTTATTCATTCATTCATTCATTCATTCATTTTACATGTTATCTTGTATATATGTTTGGAGTATTTCTTCCTTTAGTTTTTGTTTAAATTGTCCAAGTGTTGTACATGATTTTAATTCAGGTCCAAAATCGTTCCATAATCTGACTCCTTGCACTGAAACACAGTGTTGCTCAGTGGTAGTTCTCACTGAAGGTTTTTGAAATACTGTATACATGTTCCTCTGAAATGATATTGTTTCTCCCTTATTTGGAACAACTTTCGGATATTTGCGGGCAGTGATAGATTCTTCACTTTAAACATTATTACTGCAGTTTTAAAGTCAACCAGATCTTTCAACTTGAGAGTTTTTAATTTAAGAAAAAGTGGGTTTGTTGGTTCCCTGTAAGCAGCTTTGTTTATTATTCTAATAGCTCTCTTCTGAAGCATAAAGACTGGATAAATGTTTGTTTTATATTTATTTCCCCATACTTCAGTACAATATGTCATGTATGGGAGTATTAATGAATGATACAAGGTATATAGTGTGGGTTGATTCAGCAACTATTTCACTCTGTGTAGTATTGCAATTGATTTGGATATTTTACCTTTAATATAATTAATATGTGACTTCCAACACAGTTTATTATCAATTATTACTCCAAGAAATTTAGTTCTTGGAGTAACCTGTTTGGAGAGACAGGTTACAGATATACGTCAGTGGTTTCACTAAACATTCAATAATAGTTTTGACTAAGAGCATGTCAATACCATCACAGTCCGTAGATGTTTTACTTTTAAACGATTTAACAATTTCAATGACCTCTCTCTCGTCTGTGTTCTTTATGAAAATGGAGTCTTTTATAGCAGTGTTTTTGCTTATTGTATCACCTGTAGGTGCCGTAATGGGTATTTCTCGAGCCAAATTAGGACC
This sequence comes from Pholidichthys leucotaenia, assembly GCA_020510985.1. Lineage (NCBI taxonomy): Eukaryota > Metazoa > Chordata > Actinopteri > Cichliformes > Pholidichthyidae > Pholidichthys > Pholidichthys leucotaenia. The sequence continues at coordinate 20,798 of JAJAQF010000241.1, forward strand.
AATGTTAACAAAAAAGTTATTAAATTCATCTGCAGGTGAAGCTGCATTCACACTCTGAGTCGTTTTATTATTTTTTGAAAAATCGGTTGGGTAGCTTGTATTTCTGTTTTTATTTCCAAGAATATTGTTAAGTATTGTCCATGTATTTTTAATATTGTCTCTGTTTTTCTCCAGTTCTTTACTGTAATAGTCTCTTTTACTGCATCTTATTATATATGTTAACTTATTTTTGTATGTTTTATACCGCTGCTCTGCTTCTTTTGTCCTTTTCTTTAGGAAATCTTTATATAATAAATTTTTCTTTTTACACGCCTTTTGTAATCCTTTGGTTAACCATGGCTTATCAGCAAATTTATGTTTAAGCTTTTTTCTTTACTAATGGACAATTTTTTTCATAAAGAGTGGTTACAATGTTTATAAATGTGTCATAGGCTTCATATACATCTGATACATAGACTTTTGTCCAGTCTTGCTTCAGCAAGTCCTCTTTAAAAGAACTGATTGCATTTTGTGATTTGTATCTGAACGATTTTAAAAATTTTTCTGTATTGGCCCCCGTGTGGCCATGGATAAATGCAAAGGTTGGCAAATGGTCACTTATATCATTTATCAATAATCCACTTTCTATTTTCTTATCAATAATATTAACAAACAGGTTGTCACTAAGTGTAGCAGTGTGAACTGTGATTCTACTGGGATGTGTTATTGTGAGATATAGATTCATGCTGTACATAGAATTCATGAACTCTGTAATTACATTTTGTTGATAGATTTGTTTATTTGACAGGGACAGTGCAATAAACATAGACAATTAATCAATGACAATCAATCTGATGTGTTGCACAGAGTGTATAGCTATTAGCTAATTTGCAACTCTTGTCCCTGGATGGGCTTTAGAAAGGAGAAACAAGTTTAAAAAAAAAAGGAATACACAATAACCACATACATGAATGCAAAAAACATAAATACATTATAAATACACAATTATAAATATTATAAATATTATAAATACACAAATATAACAACCTGACACACATTTGCCTATTTCAGGCCTCCCTCCCTTCGTCACTCACTATAAACAAACACATTCATTCCTTCCCTTCATTCACTCTCACCCTGCAGACAATCATTTCATACATGGGTACATTCTTGTTTATTTTTCAGCCAGTTTTTAACCTTTTTAGTGAATGTTTTAAAGTCCATTATTATTTTAATTTCATTTGGCATTGTGTTCCAGATGTGACTGCCCTTTATAGAGAAAGCTGTTTGTCCAAATGTGGTTCTGCGGTGGAATATTTTACAGTTATTGTTAACAGAACTCCCGGTGGCTCTGCTGCTGTCCTGTCTTTGGATGAAACCAGCAAGTGGCTCAGGTGCTGATTTATGGAAACATTTGAAAGTTAATTTCAGTTAACAGAGGTCAGTGAAACTCTCAAAACTCAATAGGTTGTATTTTTTTAAAATATTACAGTGATGCCACCTAATGGGCTTTTTGTCCAAGATTTTTAGGGTTTGAACCTATATGTCTTATTGTGGAAGGGGCTGCTTGAGCCCAGACTGTCAAACAGTATGATATATGAGAAAAAACCATAGAATGCATATACAGTACAGCAGGTTCGTAAGGTATGTAATATCTAATTAATTTAAAGCAGTTCAGATTTTTTTTAACTGTTTTTGAAATTTTCTTTATATGAAGATTAAATTTGAGTTGAGGATCTAGTACAACGCCAAGGTATTTGAATTCTGTAACTAAACTGATGTCATGGTCATGTATATGGTGCTACTGGGCAGCACAGTGGTGCAGCGGTTAGCACTGTTGCCTTACAGCTAGAAGGTTCCTGGTTCGAATCCCCAGGTTGGCAGGGGTTGGAACCTTTCTGTATGGAGTTTGCATGTTCTCCCTGTGCTGCGTGGGTTTACTCCGGGGGCTCCGGTTTCCTCCCACAATCCAAAGACATGCATGTTAGGTTAATTGGCTGTTCTAAATTGTCCCTAGATATCTGTTTCCTATAGGCCCTTAGAATAGAGGGTTAGTATTAGTGAAAGCACTTTGAGTGGTCTTTGTGACTAGAAAAGCGCTATATAAGTGCAGGTTAGTTAGTTAGTTAGTTAGTTATATTAACTTTAAAACATTGCAGGTTATATTTTTTGATTGAAAAGCACATTGAAACTGTTTTCTGAAGGTTCAGCAATAGATGGTTCTGGAGGAGCCACTCTTGGACATCAACCATACTTGTAGACAGTACATCTGCAGCCTGTGCTGGAGTCTTGGCAGCTGTGTAAATAACTGCATCATCTGCATAAAGTTGGCATGTTGCAGCAGAGCAGTGTAGTGGCAAGTCATTAATAAAAATGCTTAAAAGTAAAGGACCAAGAATGGACCCTTGTGGGATACCCATACGGTTATTTAAAAGTGAGGATTTATCCTGGTGAACTTTTACACACTGTTCTCTATTCTGGAGATAAGATGCAAACCAGTCTAATGTATCTGGGGAGAAGTTAAAAGATACCATTTTGGATAAAAGCAAACTGTGGTTTACAGTATCGAAAGCCTTTTTGAGATCTAGAAAAACAGCTCCTACCACATTACCCCTGTCCAAGGACTGTTTGACATTTTCAATAAGGCAACAATTTGCTGTTTCTGTTGAGTATCCTGGTCTAAAACCAAATTGATGTGGATGAAGAAGTTGACTGTTTTGTAAGTAGTCTATCATCTGTGTAGCTACAACTTTTTCAAGAACCTTAGACAGGACTGGTAAAATAGAGATTGGGCGGCAATTGCATATATCGTCTTTACTGCCTGATTTATGAACTGGTATGACGACAGCTTTTTTCCAGCCAGATGGAAATGTACTAGACCTAATGGAAAGATTAATGAGATGAGTCAGTGGTTTGATTAATATTTTGCTGTGCGTTTTGAGAAAGGAGGTGCTCATGTTGTAGATATCATTAGTTTTTGAGTTTGACAGTGTTTTAACAATACCAGCAATTAACTCCTCATTTACCTCATCGATGTGAAAAGAATCTGTTGGAAGTATTGAATTTGTGTTGTTGAGCACATTTGGTGGCACAAAGTTTTTTGTCAAGTCTTCCACAGAGCTCACAAAATATGAATTAAATTCATTTGCCAATGTAGCCTTGTCACTGATGGTCTTGCCATTGATTCTAAGTTACTTTACCCCCTTCTGAACATTTTTTTTATTAGTTAAGTTATTTAAATGCCTCCATAGGGAACTGTTGTTACCCTTTGCATGATCTATCAGTTTATTGTAATAAGATACTTTTGATTTTCGCAGCTCTTGTACCACTTTATTTCTTAAACTTTTGTACACAAGGTGATCATTTTGCAGTTTAGAGGTTAATGATGTTTTCAATGCAGAGTCTCGCCTCTTCATAAGTTTTCTTTTTTCATTATTTAACCATGGTAGGTTAATCTTCTGTTGTCTACTTTTAATTTGGTTTGTAAATTTTTCTATGGACTTAGTAATTGTTGCAGTTATAAAGTTACAACAATCATCTACTTCGTTTATTGACATGAGCTGCTCCCAATTTTGATTCTCTAAGTAATGTTCAAACTCCTCATTTTTTGATTTGGGAATAATAAAATTTGGTTTGTCAATATCGACTCCTCCAAAATACTGTAGTCGCTTTTTAGTGAGTTTTCTGACAGCAAAAACCATGTTATGATCTGAGAGACCAGTTACAAGATTATAGGTTCTGGTTATTCGTTCTGGTTTATTAGCGAATACCATGCCAATAAGTGTTCTCGATTGTTTGGTTATCCTGGTGGGTCCTTTGATCATTTGTTTGTAATTAAATTTAGTCATGAGGCTTTTCAGTTTCTGTTTTTCCTTATTATCAGACCAGTTGATATTGAAATCACCATAAAATATTGTTTCTCTGCTCCTCTCAAGTTGTTTAACCAGATCACTTAATTCATTATAAAAAGAAGAATTGTGTGAGGGTGGGTTGTACAATACTGCAATGTTGAAATTCATTACCGGTGAGAGACATACATTAACAGCTAAACATTCAAGTGAAGTATTCAAATCAACCAATTGACATTTAAATTTCTCTTTGATGTAAATTAAAACACCTCCTCCCCTCCCTGGCTGCCTGTCTTTTCTAAAACACTGATAGCCCACAATATCGATCATATTGGTGTCAATGTTACTGTGTAGCCAGCTTTCTGAGAGACAAAGATAGTCCAGATTTGAGTCAGACAGCAACACCGAAATCTCATCTCTTTTGGGGATTATGCTTCGTATGTTTAGATGTCCGCCGAGGATCCCCTTTGGTTTAGCCTTTGCGTCCCAAAGAACTCGTGCATGATTAACAGTTTGGAAAAATAGATGTTGTTTTTGCTTTTGAACAGCACGGTTTTCGGATCTCGCCTCATTTGTAATTTGTTTAACCGCTCCTGTTTCCAAAAGTTTGGACGTAGCGCAGCTGTTTACAGCAGGATCAGACATGTGAGTCTGTTCAGTGCAATTCGACTCACCCGACTCGCTATGAAGGGCCGTAGATAGAAACAACCAATTCGCCAGCTCAGATGTTTGTGCTAACCCAGTGGTCTGCTGTTTAATAGTGGCAAGTCCAGGGTTAAGGTGAATATCCCCTGCCAGAAGTAGCAGTGCTAACAGTACTTTAACTGTAAAGCCTCTGCCATATTGTGATATTTGCTTACCCGTCATGTTTGCCTTGTTTTGGGAGCTTTTTCTCAGTGCTTTTGCAGACCAGATAGAGTACAGGGTGAAATGTCCATGTCCAAATCCATATAAATAAAACTTTTTAGCTTCACCTTTAGTTGAGTTGGCCGGAAAACCCTTCTTGTTGCAGTTACAGAGACACAAAGACAGTAATAAGAATAAGTATATAGGCAGAAAGTGTCCCATCAGACCACTCCTCACTCCGGTGGCAGCCATCTTTTTGAAGTCATACACTCTCATAGAAACCATACATTCCCAAAGTGCCCAAGATAAGAGACTACCCCACAATAAATATTATATATAGCATGAATACCCTGAAAAAGCACATAAGGGAAAGAAGCAATACAATTCTTTCAACCAGAGTCACTTCCTGCGCTACAAGAGGAAAACCTTCTGAGTGTCTTCAATCGAGCGTGATGCATTCACTGACTGTCCGGCCAGGAACTCCCGCTAACATCCTCCTTAGCCTGGAAGTTAAGCACCGAACTGTCCGGGCTCGTCCAAGGCCCTCTTGTACACCTCGAGGAGGGAATGCTCCGTGCCCGAGTAGAGATGGCAGGCAGGTGACAAGTGGAGAGAAGAGGAGCGGCTCTTTGGTTTCAGTTGTCCAGGGGAAACCTACAGCATACAATGCTGTGGATTGGATTTAGTATGATATGCTGTGGATTGGATTTAGTATGGATATGGATTTAGTAGATCAATATTGAAATCTCCACAAATTACTACCATTTTCTTACTAGGTATATTATTGTACAGCTCGACTAATTTATCTCTGAATGTCTCAATGCAAGTTCCCGGCGTTCTATATATACAACTTATAATTAGATTTTTTGTTTTATCTTGGTCAATCTCAACAGTAACATATTCCAAAATCCCTGGTAGTGCAAAGGACATTCCATTTACAAGCTTACACCTATACTGGTCATCAATATACAGTGCAACATCACCACCCTTTTTTTGAGATCTGTTAACATGAAACATCTGATATCCCTCTGTTGCCATCAGGGGAGCCTGCTCTTCATTAAGCCAAGTTTCAGAGACTGCGATAGCTGTTGTAGCCGCCATATGGGAAACATAATGACTCGCATCTTAGATAAGAACAAAGAGCAGAGTTTTATGGGTGATAACATGAAGTTGTGAGATTGTGATCTTTTGTGTGTCAGAGACTACTTGGAGGATCCTTTATGTGTCGTAGACTGCGAGGGGGATGTTAAGGGATTAAGGAAGTGAATGCAATGTGACCTTTGATGTGAATGCAAATGTGAACTTTGATGTGTAGAAGCAGCTGTAGGAAGACCTGGTATTTAAGGGAAGAATTTTGTCTGTGAGCTTTCTCTTTCTACGATGCTTATGTGTGAGACGTGTAATAAACTGTCTGAAACAAACTTGCCTCATCTTTTACACACTCCACACTGGTGACCCAAGACGAAATATGCAACACGTAGAGAATTCCCCGGAGCCAGCCTCGTTGGGAGCCCCCAGCCAAGTGTATGCCATTGCAATCCAGCTACTGGATTTTTGGCAGCACAATCCGTGCTCCTGGCTCCACCTGGTCGAGGCGCAGTTCGTCCTCCGGGGGATATCGGTAGATGAGACGAAATTCTACCATGTGGTCGCAAAGCTTGACACCCACACGGCTCAGCATGTGGAGAGCCTGCTGGATCAGCCACCAGCCAACGACAAATACGGCGCGTTGAAGGCCGCACTCATCCAGCACTACACACTCTCGGTTGAGGAGAGAGCAGAGAGACTCCTGGTGCGGACCGGTTTAGGAGATTGCACGGTGATCGACCTGATGGAGAGGATGCTGAGATTGAAGGGCTCAGACGACGATCACTTCATTTTTACCCACCTCTTCCTCAGAAATCTTCCGTCAGTGACGAGAGCGGCCCTGGCCAGTTCGCCGTTGCTGGCCAAGCAGGACTTCCGTGCGCTGGCCCGGGAGGCACACCGGATCATCATGGCCAGCAGTGAGCTCGCGACCATGGCGGCAGCGACGGAGCTCGGCGCGACGGCTGGAGATGGCGAGGAGCCATTGACGGCGGTAGCAGAACAAACAACGACGGCGGCGGCGAGGACCAAGGAATGCGGAGAAGACACCCTTTGTTTCTACCACCGCCGCTTTGCAGAGAAGGCACGCAAATGTATACCGCCGTGCCAGTTCAAGCGCTCCGGAAACGCCAAGACCGGGGGTCGGTAGCAGCTGCGGCCCTCGGGGAGGAGAACAAGCTGCTCTACTTGACGGAAGCACGCTCGGGGAGGCATTTCCTCGTGGACACAGGCGCCCAAGTGAGTTTCATCATGCCGTCCTACGCCGACAGGCTGGCAGGATCCAGCGGCCCCGAGATGGCAGCAGCAAACGGCTCAGAGATTAAGACCTTTGGTGAGAGGACTCTACTTCTGTCGCTACACGGCCGTGCATTTGAGTGGACTTTTGTTGTAGCAGCATTGAATTTCAATATATTGGGTGCTGATTTTTTGTGCTCACATGGTTTGTTGGTTGATGTAGCTAACAGGCGCCTGGTTAATGCACTGTCCTTTGATTCTATCCCCTGTACAGCTCGAGCGTCCCGGCCAACAGCACAAGCCAACGTCACAGCTGCAAGCGGTAAGTTCCACACACTGCTCACTCTGTTCCCAGCACTCACGGTCCTGACATTTTCGGCGTCTGTTGCTAAATACGGGGTAGAACATTTTATTACCACCACTGGGCCGCCCGTTTTTGCAAAACCTCGGTGCTTGGACGCAGCTAAACTGGCCATGGCGCGCGAGGAGTTCGCCAACCTGGAGAGGTTGGGCATTGTCAGGCGTTCAAACAGCCCATGGGCTTCCCCGCTACACATGGTCCCTAAATCTGACGGTTCGTGGCGACCTTGCGGGGATTTCCGCAGGTTGAACAACGCCAGAGCGCATGACCGCTACCCAAATCCTCACATCCAGGATTTTTCCGTTTACTTGGCGGGAGCGCGCGTTTTTTCTAAAATAGACTTGGTCCGCGGTTACCACCAAGTCCCAGTGCGCGCTGAGGACATACCCAAAACAGCGGTGATAACTCTGTTTGGTCTATTTGAGTTTTTGCGCATGCCATTCGGGCTTAAAGGGGCTGCACAGACGTTCCAACGCATGATGGACGCGGTGCTGCGAGATCTCCCTTTCGTATTCGTCTACCTGGACGATAGACCAGGAACATAGACACTAATATGATCGATATTGTGGGTTATCAGTGTTTTAGAAAAGACAGGCAGGCAGGGAGGGGAGGAGGTGTTTTAATTTACATGAAAGAGAAATTTAAATGTCAATTGGTTGATTTGAATACTTCACTTGAATGTTTAGCTGTTAATGTATGTCTCTCACCGGTAATGAATTTCAACATTGCAGTATTGTACAACCCACCCTCACACAATTCTTCTTTTTATAATGAATTAAGTGATCTGGTTAAACAACTTGAGAGGAGCAGAGAAACAATATTTTATGGTGACTTTAATATCAACTGGTCTGATAAAAAGGACAAACAGAAACTGAAAAGCCTCATGACTAAATTTAATTACCAACAAATGATCAAAGGACCCACCAGAATAACCAAACAATCTAGAACACTTATTGACATGGTATTTGCTAATAAACCAGAACGAATAACCAGAACCTATAATCTTGTAACTGGTCTCTCAGATCATAACATGGTTCTTGCTGTCAGAAAACTTACTAAAAAGCGACTACAGTATTTTGGGGGAGTCGATATTGACAAATCAAATTTTATTATTCCCAAATCAAAAAATGAGGAGTTTGTGTCATGGCTGGCCCTCACAAGCCAGCATAAGACGCACAGAGTCACCAGTGAGTTTTAGTGAGTTTTATTACGGTGAGAAGTAAACAACACAAGATGCAGGGGCAATGACACATAAGCCAATACACATCCGGAGGCGTAAGGCTAGACAGCTCTCTTACGGGTCCTTAGGAGGAGACGGTCATACACAGGCAAAGGTTGTTTGGAGTAATGGCTACACAGGCTGCTGAGGCAGAGACACACAGAGGTCTACTCTCACCGGGAGGGGTAAGGCTAACAGCTCACTTACCGGTCCACGGGAAGCAACGGTCAACCACAGACAGACGAGGTAGGAAATTGTCCAAGCATCCGTAGCTCAGGCGTAGAACGACTGACACTGCTGCGTCCTACCGTCGCCAGTGCTGGGCTAAAATGGCGAAGCACTAACGACGGTAATGACACTCAGCTGGCTGGCCGTTGACAGGCGGAAACCCCACCGAGCACTTTCACAATAAGAGCCCGGTGAGGCCAGAATACAGCCCACAGCTGTCAAGGTCGGCAACGAGACATAACTTAGCCCGAGCGCGATCAGAACCGGCGCTCGGGTCATAACAGTACCCTCCCTCCACGGGTGGACTCTGAACGCCCCAAGGAACCACCCTGCCCCCCCTCCCGCCCCCCCAGGGTGGGAGGTTGGGGGACATGTGCGGAGGGAGAGAAACCAACCCCTGAACAAGACCATGACCAGACCAAAAAAAACATACAAAACCAAAAAAAAAATACATGTAAATACCTGGAAACAATGAACAAAATCCCCATACAATAGCCCCTCAATGAAAGAGGGGAGAACAAAAACAAAGACAAGACTTGACCATAGCCCCTCAAAAAAAGAGGGGAGGAAAGAACAATTAGCAAAACAAAACCAGACTATGGATGCAAAACACAAGAGGCAATGTAGATTGCTGTGACATAACCTGACTATGGCTTTCAAAAAAAAAAAAAACATGAGGCAAACTAAAAATTACTCTGACTTGACTATGACCTCCAAAAAAAAAGAACCATGAGGCAATCAAAACACGAACAAAACAAGAAATACATACCAACACACAGGGAGCAATCTAAAATTGCTTTGCCTTGGCTATGACTATGACTATGGTTTTCCAAAAAAGGAAACATGAGACAATCCAAAATTTGCATGACCTGACTAAGACTGTGACTTCGGCTTACAAGAAAAAAAACAAGAGGCAATCTAAAATTGCTTAGACTCGACTATAACTGTGACTTCGTGAAACAACAAAAAATCTCTAGACGTACTTAACATGACCAGGCCCCGTATGGGCCCACAGATAGTCCCGCAAGCACAGTACATAATCAGGTGGCCTGCCCTAGTCCCAGGCCCCCAGAAACAAGTCCTCTGGTGGCCGAACCAGGTCACCCCGTAACACACACAGTTTATTGGGTGGCCAACCCAAGACGCCGAACGCTCCAAGCAGTTCCTCAGGTGGCCGACCCGCATCCCACAACCACCAGGACCGTGGAGGGATAGCATGCAGCCGCTCACCTGAACACAACAAGACAGGGGAGCGCCAGTCCGTCAAACAAAGCCCTCTCACGGCCCCCAGCTGGTGGCTCCTGAGAGGGGGACAACCAAAAACTTGGACCCCCTCGAATCCTGATTGGGTCGCAGCCACACCTGCGCTGGACCCCCACTGGACCTCGTCGGACCCCGATTGGGTCATCGTTGCACCCACGTCGGACCCCGACTGGGTCACTGCTGCACCCACGTCGGACCCCGACTGGGTCACCTTGGCCCACGCATCGGACCCCGACTGGGTCACCTCGGCCCACACGTCGGACCCCGACTGGGTCATCTCAGCCCACACGTCGGACCCCGACTGGGTCAGGACTGCTCCGGCGACGACCTCCATCTCCGAACCTGGAACCCCCAGTCCCGTGACCTTGACTGGCTCCGGACCGGTAACGCTGTGGAGGTGCTCAGAAAACAGGAGAGGACCGGGATCAGTTCCACCGGCAGCGCCAGAGCCCAGCGAGACGAGCTTGGGTGCAGCGGACGGCTGCCCCTCACTCGCCTCCCCATAAGGCAGGCAAAAATGCTCTAATACACCATACAGGAAAACAAGAAAGAGCACTTGCCTGCACTCGGGCTCTGGAGCCATCCAGGACTTCGCCAATCCAGGTTCAAGAAGGAGCTCGTCGTCGGGCTCCCACTTGGCTGCGTCGGGTTCCACAGCCGGCCTGATGGTCTCTGCAGCTGGATCCTCACGCGCAGGCATCCACGTCAATAACCTGTATGGCGTGGGGGCAGAGGACCCTGGACCTGCTGACTCGGGCTGCATCCCTGAGGAACCCTGGGGACGCTCTCTCGTCGGCTCTGGCTCCTCACTGCAGTCCGTTCTTCTCTGTCCAAAACAAGGCTGCAGGGCCGGGATATTTCCCAGAGCTGCAGGCTTCCTCCTCGTTCGACGGCGTGGAACTGATGCCGAGGACCGCTCCGCAGGAGGAGACACAGAGGCAGCAGGTTTAATATAAATGGCTACAGCTGGGGAAAGAAACTCAGGGAGCTGCGAACCCCGAGCTTCACCCCCAGGAGTCAGACAAGACAGATCACTATGATCGATAGGAAAGTGAACTTGAACTTGCCTGTCTCCCGGGGGGGGGGATGGTATCAGCTGTAGCGGACATTGCTCCTTCCCTCGCTCGCTGGGTGGAAGAAACGGACCCATGGACGGAGCCCACCGGCACAGGACTCAGCTCACTCACAGCAGCCGGCTGGTTGAGGGGGTCATCCCGGCGGCCCGGAACTGGATCCGGAGCAGGAGCTTGCCGAAGATGCGCCCAGCCGCGGCGCTGACGCCTTCGCCGGCCCCCAGACAGTGTGAACTCCCAGAACGGATCGAGGACAGGATCGGGATCCATAAGCAAAGAGCAGGAGTGCCTCTTCTCCTGCTTCATGCCGCGTTCCTCCTCCATCATCAGGTATATTTCGCGTTGTGCAGCGATGTCCTCCCTCCTCGCGTCGACCTCCGGGTGGTCAGCGTAGTGGGGAGAGAGATGACAAAGTATATCCTCGGCAGCGTCCAGGTACCAGTGTATGCCGTGGTCATAATCAAGCAGGGAAGCGGAGATGAGCAGCTCATCCACAACTTCCAGTACATCAGTCAGCTCGTGGCTCGGACTCCAAACGCGGTTCCTCCGCGACGGCATTCTTCACATACACTGTACCCAGACAGGAAAAAGCAAATGTCCCAAAAAACTCAAACCCACTGGTGAATAGCGTCTCGGGTTGGCGTCACCGTAAACGCTGTTTTGGCAGCAGTGTACTGTCATGGCTGGCCCTCACGAGCCAGCATAAGACGCACAGAGTCACCAGTGAGTTTTAGTGAGTTTTATTACGGTGAGAAGTAAACAACACAAGATGCAGGGGCAATGACACATAAGTCAATACACATCCGGAGGCGTAAGGCTAGACAGCTCTCTTACGGGTCCTTAGGAGGAGACGGTCATACACAGGCAAAGGTTGTTTGGAGTAATGGCTACACAGGCTGCTGAGGCAGAGACACACAGAGGTCTACTCTCACCGGGAGGGGTAAGGCTAACAGCTCACTTACCGGTCCACGGGAAGCGACGGTCAACCACAGACAGACGTGGTAGGAAATTGTCCAAGCATCCATAGCTCAGGCGGAGAACGACTGACACTGCTGCGTCCTACCGTCGCCAGTGCTGGGCTAAAATGGCGAAGCACTAACGACGGTAATGACACTCAGCTGGCTGGCCGTTGACAGGCGGAAACCCCACCGAGCACTTTCAAAATAAGAGCCTGGTGAGGCCAGAATACAGCCCGCAGCTGTCAAGGCCGGCAGCGAGACATAACTTAGCCCGAGCGTGATCAGAACCGGCGCTCGGGTCATAACAGTTTGAACATTACTTAGAGAATCAAAATTGGGAGCAGCTCATGTCAATATATGAAGTAGATGATTGTTGTAATTTTATAACTGCAACAATTACTAAGTCCATAGAAAAATTTACAAACCAAATTAAAAGTAGACAACAGAAGATTAACCTACCATGGTTAAATAATGAAATTAGAAAACTTATGAAGAGGCGAGACTCTGCATTGAAAACATCATTAACCTCTAGACTACAAAATGATCACCTTGTGTACAAAAGTTTAAGAAATAAAGTGGTACAAGAGCTGCGAAAATCAAAAGTATCTTATTACAATAAACTGACAGATCATGCTAAGGGTAACAACAGTTCCCTATGGAGGCATTTAAATAACTTAACTAATAAAAAAAATGTTCAGAAGGGGGTAAAGGAACTTAGAATCAAGGGCAAGACCATCAGTGACAAGGCTACATTGGCAAATTAATTTAATTCATATTTTGTGGACTCTGTGGAAGACTTAACAAAAAACTGTGCTGCCAAATGTGCTCAACAACACAAAATCAATACTTCCAACAGATTCTTTTAACATCGATGAGGTAAATGAGGAGTTAATTGCTGGTATTGTTAAAACACTGTCAAACTCAAAAACTAATGATATCTACAATATGAGCACTTCCTTTCTCAAAACACACAGCAAAATATTAATCAAGCCACTGACTCATCTCATTAATCTCTCCATTAGGTCTAGTACACAGGTGTCAAACTCATTCCATGGAGGGCCAAGACCCTGCAGGTTTTACCTCCACCCAGTGTCTTCAATAGGTGATCTCACAGAGTTTCTTCCCACTGATTGCTGATCAGTGAAAACACCTGCTGAAGACACTAGGTAAAAGCAAAACATGCAGGGTCTTGGCCCTCCATGGAATGAGTTTGACACCCCTGGTCTAGTACATTTCCATCTGGTTGGAAAAAAGCTGTCGTCATACCAGTTCATAAATCAGGCAGTAAAGACTATATATGCAATTACCGCCCAATCTCTATTTTACCAGTCCTGTCTAAGGTTCAATTCAATTCAATTCAATTCAACTTTATTTATATAGTGCCATTTCACAACAACAGTCATCTCATAGCACTATCAACTGTAGGGGGGAACCCCCACAGTTGCAGAAAGACCCCAGCAATCAGGCGATCCCCTGTGAGCAAGAACTTGGCGACGATGGAGAGGAAAAACTCCCTTTTAACAGGAAGAAACCTCCAGCAGAACCAGGCTCATGGAGGGGCAGTCATCTGCTGCGACTGGCTGGGGGTGAGGGGATAGAGAAGAAGAAAAGAACAGACATGTAGAGAGCAAACAGCACGATGGGGACTCAATCTATGGGAGAGAACAAACAGATGTTAATGACCAGCAAAAAAAAATATTTCATAGAGAGTGAGGAAAGGAGTGAGGCCCAGTGCATTACTGGAGGTCCCCCGGCTGACTAAACCTATTAGCAGCATAACTAAGGGAGGGTTCAGAAACACATGATCCCTCCCTAATTGTAGGCTATATCAAAAAGGTAGGTTTTAGCCCTATTCTTAAAAACAGAGATCGAGTCTGACTCCCGAATCCAGATTGGCAGCTGATTCCACAGGAGAGGAGCTTGATAACTGAAGGCTCTGCCTCCCATTGTACTTTTGGAGATTCTAGGTATTACAAGTAATCCTGCATTTTGGGAGCGTAGTGCTCTGTTAGGATGATACGGTAGTATCAGATCTTTTAAATAAAAAGGAGCCTGATTGTTTAGAGCTTTGTAAGTAAGAAGAAGGATTTTAAACTTAATTCTAAACTCTATGGGAAGCCAATGAAGGGAGGCCAGAACCGGAGAGATATGATCTCTCTTTCTAGTACCTGTTAAAACTCTTGCTGCAGCATTTTGGATCAGCTGAAGACTTTTTAAAGATGTTTTAGGACAGCCTGATAATAAAGAATTACAATAATCTAATCTCGAGCTAACAAAAGCGTGGATCAGTTTCTCAGCATCACTCTGAGACAAGATGCTCCTAATCTTGGCAATATTACGCAAATGATAGAAGGCAGACTTAGAAACAAATTTAATATGTGAATTGAAGGACAAATCCTGATCAAAAATAACTCCAAGGTTCCTCACAGAGCTATTAAGAGAAAGAGTAACCGCATCCAAACTGAAAGTTTGATTTGGAAAGGAATTTCTAAGGTTTTTTGGACCAACAAGAATGACTTCAGTCTTATCTGAATTTAATAGCAGGAAATTACAAGTCATCCAAGCTTTGATTTCCTTAAGACAAGCTTCTAACTTGGCTAATTGATTACTATCATCTGGCTTCATTGACAGGTATAATTGTGTGTCATCTGCATTACAATGAAAATGTATACAGTGCTTTCTAATAATGTTGCCTAACGGAAGCATATATAAACTAAAAAGAGTAGGGCCTAGCACAGATCCCTGTGGAACTCCATGACTAAGCTTTGAGTTGAAAGAAAACTCATTATTTACATGAACAAACTGGAACCTATCAGATAAATAAGATCTAAACCATTGCAACGAAGTTCCATTAAGTCCAACATAGTGTTCTAATCTATCAAGTAGAATATTATGATCGATAGTATCAAAAGCTGCACTAAGGTCTAAAAGGACAAGTACAGAAACTAGTCCATTATCAGATGCAATGAGGAGGTCGTTAGTGACCTTCGCTAAGGCTGTTTCAGTACTATGATGGATTCTAAACCCAGATTGAAACTCTTCAAGTAAACCATTTCCCTGCAGGTGGTCAAATAATTGCGTAGCAACAACTCTTTCTAAGATTTTTGAAATGAAAGGGAGATTAGAGATTAGTCTATAGTTAGCTAAAGCTCCTGGATCTAGCGTTGGCTTTTTGAGTAAGGGTTTAATTACAGCCGTTTTAAAAGCCTGCGGTACATGGCCTAAAGTTAATGAAGAATTGATTATATGAAGAATAAAGCTACCAATAAGTGGGAAGACTTCTTTAAATAATCTGGTAGGAATAGGGTCTAAAAGACAAGTTGAAGGTTTGGATGAGGAAACTATTTTGTCTAACTCACAAAGGTCAATTGGAGTAAACTCATCAAGACAGACATCAATAGAAGGAGTTGTAGTAGTTACAGTATTTAAGTTAACTGTGGGAAGAATCTGATTGATTTTATCTCAGATGGATGAAATTTTATTATTGAAAAAGTTCATAAAGTCCTGACTAGTAAGCTCTAAGGGAATGCTAGGATTGACAGAGTCCTGACTCTTTGTCAACCTGGCTACAGTACTGAAAAGAAACCTGGGATTATTCTTGTTCTCGTCTATTAATGCAGAGTAATAACTCGTTCTAGCTTTTCTAAGAGATTTTTTATAAATTAAAAGATGATTTCTCCAAGCTAAATAGATTTCATCTAAATTAGTAGAGCGCCATTTTCTTTCTAATTGACGAGTCTTCTGTTTTAAGGTACGAGTTTCTGTGTTGAACCAAGGAGTTAGAAATCTCTGATTAGACTTTTTCTTTTTTAAGGGGGCCACCAAGTCTAGAGTCTGATGCAGAGAAGCTGAAACACTATCCACCATGTTATCAATTACAGAAGGAGCAAGCTGTCTATAGCTTATTTCCGTTGTGTTGACACATGGCATAGAGGAAACAATCTGCATAAATTTGGAAACAGCATCATCTGAGAGGCATCTACTGTAATAATATTTTTCTTTAGGAGCCAAATAGTCAGAAATAGTAAAATCAAAGGTTAACAGACAATGGTCTGACAGTACAGGGTTATGAGGAGACACTACAAGATTTTCTGTTTCTATGCCATATGTCAGAACAAGGTCCAATGTATGGTGGAGGTAATGAGTAGAATTTCCTACTTTCTGAGAAAACCCAATCGAATCTAATATTGAATTGAATGCCACATTAAGGCTGTCACTATCTACATCCACATGTATATTAAAGTCCCCTACTATAATTATTCTATCAGATTTCAGCACTAAATCAGCTAAGAAATCAGCAAATTCGGATAAAAATTCTGAGTAGGTTGATGGGGGACGATAAACTATGGCAAATAAAATTGGGTTTAACCTAAAATTGCTAAAGTGCCCAATACTGAGGACCAGGCCCTCAAAGGAATTATAACATGTTTTTTGCTTTACATTAACTAGTAATTTGGAATGGTAAATTGTTGCTACTCCTCCTCCACGACCAGAACTTCTGGGATTTTGACAGTTTAAATAACCAGAGGGAGTTGATTCATTTAAACCAACATAATCCTCTTGTCCTAACCAAGTCTCTGTAAGGGAAATTAAATCAATCTGATGATCAATTAACAAATCATGGACTAACAGAGACTTGGGAGTTAGAGACCTAATATTTAATAAACCACATTTAATTTTTAAATTATGAGGAGGAACAGAGGCCAAATCATTCAATTTAGAGGCTTTATGTTTAATTTGAGTTTTACCAATATTTTGCTTTATCACTTTGAGATGCTTATACATTATATTTTTATTCACTTTGGAGGGAGCAGACAACGATTCTCTGATGGGGAAGACAGGGGCTAAGTTGAGGGGTGGCGGATGAAGAGGAGCTGCAGAGAGGCGTGTAAGACTGCGACTCTGCTTCCTGGTCCCAACTCTGAGTAGTCATGGTTTTGGAAATTTGGATAAAAAAGATGCCAGATTGTTAGATAAATGAGAAGCACCATCCAAAGTGGGATGAATGCTGTCTCGTCTCATAAGACCAGGTTTTCCCCAAAAAGAGCTCCAATTGTCAATGTAGCCCACATCATTTTTAGGACACCACACAGACAGCCAGCGGTTCAAGGATGACGAGCGGCTAAACATGTCATCACTGGTCAGATTGGGGAGGGGCCCAGAGAATACTACAGTGGCAGACATCGTTTTTGCAAAGTCATACACCGATTCTATATTAAGTTTCGTGACTTCCGACTGCCGGAGACGGATGTCATTAATGCCGGCGTGAATAACAATTGTGGAATATTTACAGTTACTTTTAGCCAGCATTTTCAAATTTGACTCGATGTCGCCTGCTCTGGCCCCAGGAATGCATTGGACTATGGCCGCTGGAGTCTCTAGGTTCACGTTTCTGACTACAGAGTCGCCAATGATCAGAGTTTTTTCCTCAGCGGGTGTGTCGCTGAGCGGGGAAAAACGATTAGAAACGTGAACAGGTTGGTGGTGTACCGGGGCTTTGCGACTAGGCTTCCTTCTCACCGTCACCCACCCAGTCTCCTCGCTGCTGAGGAGAGCCGAGGGACCGCTGACAGTGGGACCTAAGCTAGCTAGCTCCGCTGCAGCTAATTCTTGAAAAAGTTGTAGCTACACAGCTGATAGACTATTTACAAGACAGTCAACTTCTTCATCCACAACAATTTGGCTTTAGACCAGGATACTCAACAGAAACAGCAAATTGTTGCCTTATTGAAAATGTCAAACAGTCCTTGGACAGGGGTAATGTGGTAGGATCTGTTTTTCTAGATGTCAAAAAGGCTTTCGATACTGTAAACCACAGTTTGCTTTTATCCAAAATGGTATCTTTTAACTTCTCTCCAGATACATTAGAATGGTTTGCATCTTATCTCCAGAATAGAGAACAGTGTGTAAAAGTTCACCAGGATAAATCCTCATTTTTAAACAACCGCATGGGTATCCCACAAGGGTCCATTCTTGGTCCTTTACTTTTCAGCATTTTTATTAATGACTTGCCGCTACACTGCTCTGCTGCAACATGCCAACTTTATGCAGATGATGCAGTTATTTACACAGCTGCCAAGACTCTAGCACAGGCTGCAGATGTACTATCTACAAGTATGGTTGATGTCCAAGAGTGGCTCCTCCAGAACCATCTATTGCTGAACCTTCAGAAAACAGTTTCAATGTGCTTTTCAATCAAAAACTGTAACCTGCAGCGTTTTAAAGTTAATATACATGATCAAGACATCAGTTTAGTTACAGAATTCAAATACCTTGGCATTGTACTAGATCCTCAACTCAAATTTAATCTTCATATAAAGAAAATTTCAAAAACAGTAAAAAAAATCTGAACTGCTTTAAATTAATTAGATATTACATACCATACGAAGCAGCTGTACTGTATATGCATTCTATGGTTTTTTCTCATATATCATACTGTTTGACAGTCGGGGCTCAAGCAGCCCCTTCCACATTAAGACATATAGGTTCATTATATAATCAAACTCTAAAAATCTTGGACAAAAAGCCCATTAGGTGGCATCACTGTAATATTTTAAAAAAAATACAACCTACTGAGTTTTGAGAGTTTCATTGACCTCTGTTTTCTGAAATTAACTTTCCAATGTTTCCATAAATCAGCACCCGAGCCACTTGCTGGTTTCATCCAAAGACAGGACAGCAGCAGTGCCACCAGGAGTTCTGTTAACAATAACTGTAAAATATTCCACCGCAGAACCACATTTGGACAAACAGCTTTCTCTATAAAGGGCAGTCACATCTGGAACACAATGCCAAATGAAATTAAAATAATAACAGACTTTAAAACATTCACTAAAAAGGTTAAAAACTGGCTGAAAAATAAACAAGAATGTACCCATGTATGAAATGATTGTCTGCAGGGTGAGAGTGAATGAAGGGAAGGAATGAATGTGTTTGTTTATAGTGAGTGACGAAGGGAGGGAGGCCTGAAATAGGCAAATGTGAGTCAGGTTGTTATATTGTGTATTTATAATATTTATAATCTTTATAATCTTTATATTTATAATTGTGTATTTATAATGTATTTACAATCTTTTGTGCATTGATGTATGTGGTTATTGTTTATTCTGTTTTCATTTTTTTTAATCTTTTCCTTTCCTTTTTTTTTTCCTTTTTACTTGTTTCTCCTTTCTAAAGCCCATCCAGGGACAAGAGTTGCAAATTAGCTAATAGCTATACACTCTTTGTGCAACACATCAGATTGATTGTCATTGATTAATTACCTCCGCCAGGCCGAAAAGGCCAGGAGGAGGTAATGTTTTTGCCGGGGTTTGTCTGTGTGTTTGTTTGTCTGTCTGTCTGTCTGTCTGTTTGTCTGTTGGTTAGCAAGATAACTCAAAAAGTCTTGGACGGATTTCCATGAAACTTTCAGGCGTTGTTGGAAATGGTACAAGGAAGAACTGATTAAATTTTGGGGATGATCTGGATCACCATCTGGATACAGGAATTTTTTAAAGCATTTTTCAACACTGTGACATACGGCTATTTTCAACATGTGCGCAGGTGCAATGGAGGGCGCTGGTCATCGTGTCTGACCAACATAAACTCCGCCTTCTTCAACGTTTTAGGCACAAAAGCACGCGGAAAACTGTGTTTGCGCGACGCTGCAAAAGCTGAGACGGGCAGCTGTCCGCCGCCGGATTATTTGGCAGAAATTCCCCGGGCAGCCATAGGCGCTGCGCAAAAACGAGCTGCTCGGCAGCGTGCTGTGTGCCTGTGTTTGCGCAACGCTGCAAAAGCTCAGATGGCCAGCTGTCCACCGCTGGATTATTTGGCAGAAATTCCCCGGGCAGCCATAGTAGCTTCGCAAAAAGAAGCTCTCTGCCGGGCAAGTTTCCAAATCCTCTTTGGCCGCGGAGCGCAACCCCAATAAAGATAAAGATTACATGTACCACGAAGGTCGAGTGCAAGCAAGATGTTTGTGTCTGTGAACATTCCGTCTTTTGGCGAGTTGATACGTAACGATGTTTACAGTTTGATGAGAAGGTTGCTGCCATGTAACAATCATCTTGTCACTCACACTTCAGCATTTGGAAGTGGTGGCGTTCCATTTTATACTGAGTCCAATATTGTATGTTATTGTTGTTACAAGACCGCCGACTGTCTGCTGATCTGTATATACTTTTATTTATTTATTTATTTATTTATTTTCTACGCCTTTTAGTTCTGCGTTTAATATGAACCCTGAGTTTGAAATAAACGTTTGAATTTTGAATAAAACCCACGCCAACCCGTCTACCTAATTGGCATCCGTCAGTGAAGCCCTCAGTGCTGCTTTCAGTGATCTAAAACGCTCACATAACCCATTGGCCTGTGGGTTGTACGCAGTTGTGTCAGGACTTCTTTTGTTTTTTCTTTTGAATTCTTGGATGGAACATGGGTGGGCAATATAAGCTGCGGATTCAGCCATCACATATTTCGGATAACTTATGTTGAACTGTATAATCAGAGGAGCTATTGTCTAATTTGACCTTGTTGGATTTTATTACCCCCTTTGTTATATTATTCCCTTTCTTTTAACCTGTACTCTTAATCTATTCGAAATAAAGACTAATTCATTCATTCATTCAATTGCAACGCCCCCAGCCTGGGAGTTTGCAGATGCACGACATGGACACAACACCAACACTTCAGTTTATTACCTCCGCCAAGGAGGTAATGCTTTTACTACTGAACCACTAATCCTATCATTGTGAATCCAATTGCTACTCAGATGTTTTCATGGTCAAGGAATCTGACAACGTACACACAAACACTGTATGGGGGGAACTGTGGCGCTTGGCGGAGGTCTGCGCTCTCCGAGTGCTTTTCTAGTTGTCTATGTTTAGTGCACTGTCCCTGTCAAATAAACAAATAATCTAATCTAATCTATCTTGTTAGCCAGCACATCCGAAGACGAACACGAAAAACACCTCATGGCGGTTTTCCAGAGGTTGGGAGAGCACGGTTTAATAATCAACCCAGCGAAGTGTCAGTTCGGGGTGACGCAGATTGATTTTTTGGGGCATCGCGTCTCTCCTGAAGGAACGGTTCCGCTGCCTGACAAAGTGCACGCGGTAGCAGATTTTCCCCGGCCGCAAACGGTCAGGGCGTTACAGGAGTTTTTGGGAATGGTGAATTTTTATAACCGTTTCCTCCCCCGCGCAGCGAAGCTCATGCAACCACTGTACGCCATGCTCAAAAAACAAAAACCCGCGAATAAGATCGAATGGTCCCCGGAGCGAGAGCGGGCGTTCTCGGAAGTCAAGGCAGCCCTGGCAAATGCTGCGTTGTTGGCACATCCAGACTCAACGGCCCGCATAGCACTCACTACTGACGCGTCAGATGTGGCCATAGGGGCAGTCATGGAGCAGCATGTAGCCGGGGCTTGGCAGCCGCTCGCCTTTTTCAGCAGGACTTTGCGCGATAGTGAACGTAAATACAGCGCATTCGACGGGGAGTTGCTGGATCTCCACTTGGCCATTCGCCACTTCCAGTTCTGGCTGGAAGGACGCTGTTTCACCGCGTTCGTTGACCACAAGCCACTAACATTCGCGATGGCCAAGGTTTCAGAACCGTGGTCAGGCCGGCAGCAGAGACAGCTGGCCGCAATCTCAGAGTTTACTACCGATATTCAGCATGTGGCGGGTAAACTGAACGTAGTGGCAGACTGCCTCTCGCGCGCCGTGGCGGCCCCAGTCCGCGTGGGGATAGATTACACAGCCATGGCTGCGGAGCAGGTTAGTGACGCGGATGTGCGCGCGCTCCAGTCTGGACCAACAGGGTTAAGGCTGGAGAGCAGGGTGCTGCAAGACGGTATACCCCCCCTAATCTGCGATGTCTCCACAGGGCGACCACGTCCCGTGGTACCGGCCGCGTGGCGCCGCCGCGTTTTTGACTCGATTCATTTCTTT